>CAJFCP010026041.1:103082-117688 GCA_904066005.1 Synergus itoensis | reverse complement strand
CTTTTACCATTCCCTTTGCAATTCCCTTTTACCATTCCCTTTGCCATTTTCCTTTATCATTCCCTTTGCAATTCCCTTTGCTACTCCTTTTGCCATTTCCCTTTAGCATTCCCTTTGACATTCCCTTTGCCATTCCCTTTTACCATTCTTTTTTACCTTTCCCTTTGCCATTCCATTTTATCATTCCTTTTGCCATTCACTTTTACCATTCCCTTTGCAATTCCCTTTTACCATTCCCTTTGCCATTTTCCTTTATCATTCCCTTTGCAATTCCCTTTGCTACTCCTTTTGCCATTTCCCTTTAGCATTCCCTTTGACATTCCCTTTGCCATTCCCTTTTACCATTCTTTTTTACCTTTCCCTTTGCCATTCCATTTTATCATTCCTTTTGCCATTCACTTTTACCATTCCCTTTGCCATTCCCTTTTACCATTTCCCTTTGCCATTTTCCTTTACCATTCTTTTTGCCATTTCCTTTATAATAATTTTCTTTTATGAATGTTAAGACCCGTGGTATATGGGTTTTTTAAAAATGAAAATCAATATATTTGATTTTCTCGAAAACTATCATTAGAAAAAAAAAAATGTTTCAAACAAAAAATGTGTATTTCGATGAGGTCTACAACTTTTGTTGGAGACATTTTTTTATTTTATATATTATATTAGCTGAGTTAATTGCAAAAAACCATGATTTTTATGGTTTTTTCATGGTTTCACCATGAAAAATGCCTAGTCGCCAATTTTCACTATCATTTTCGTAATCAACGCATCAAAATACATAAGAGTGTACGGAGTCTCTAGAAAATCAGAGGTTTACGCTTTTCGGAACTTTATCCGTCTTTTTACATTCTCATCAGAGAGAATGTATTAGATTTTTATAAATTTTTTTTTAATTTTCAAAATGTCGTAAGTCTTACAATTTTTTTTTTATCGAAAAAAGTCATTACGAAAAATTGTTCGACTTTTTGAGTACTATGAACATCCGTGCATATAATTTGTAAATTAAAAAAAAGTGGTTTCAACAATTTTCAAAATGCTCCAACTTTTTGAATTTTTATCCAAAATAGCTGGCCAACGAACTTGACCTTCATTTCAGGACACTAAAAGAGTATACCAAAGGCCAATCCAATCGGTCAATTCTTTCGAAAGTTATCGTGCCGTGCCTACAAACTCAGACACACCACAGACAGACAGACAGGCGGACAGACAGACACATTCGTAAAAACATGTTTTTCGGGTTCAGAGGGTCTCAAAACGTGGACATTTGACAAAAACTGGAGAAGTCAAATTTTACACAAATCTAATACATTCTCTCTGATGAGAATTTAAAAACCGAAAATGAGTATTTGTTTCTTAAATTTTGGAATCCCTCTTTATTTAATTAAATAAGTTCTGCACATCTTGTTCTACAGGGTACAAAAATTTATATTCATTCGCCTCGCGAAAGAAATTCGGGAAGAATAATATGCTCGAAAGTGGAAAAGTGGCTCATCCAGTATATTATAATTCACCACTTCTGTTTCGATTCCCAAGAAGCAACAGTTAACTTTCGGCAGAACCAACCCCTCCACGTGGAGGATATGGCGAATTGATTCTGTTGAATACAAAAGAGAAGATTCTCGTTCCTTCCTCTTCGTTTCAACTCTCCACCCCCTGCTATCAACATTTCCGAGGATACAGTAGTAGAGAGGTATCGCGACTCTTTGAAGTCACTCCACCTCGCTTCAGAAATACTCTGTTATACGCACAGATATTTAAACTACAGCAACGAGAAAGCGGAGAAAATAAATAGCAGAAATGGCATGTGGAAAAGGGATGAAAAAGGGAGGAAATGGGTGAAAAACGAACCGATAAAAAGAGTGTAAAAACGCAGGGAATCCCTTTTGAATATTCGCTTCCGTGAGAGGAAGTTAGGTTGGGTTAGACAAGGTTAATATTGGACAGCTTTGATACCATAAAAAGCGACAACGGAAACTGGATAGCCATAATACTTCTAAAGTTACTATGTATACGGAAAAGAATTCCAAAAAAGATATGCTGTATGAAATAGATTTGTACTTTTATAGTAATATTATAATGAGGTTGAAGGCAGCTTAAAATCTGACACCAACACTCATTTAGTACTACGGCATCCATCTGAGTATAACCGCGTCAAGCGGTGCTTAAGTTTGGTGATCGAATGAGGAGCCTAAACAGCTCAATATATCCAAATGGATACAAAAAATCCCGGCAAGAAGGAGGTCCCGGCAAGAAGGAGGTGATTGAAACGCATAGAATGGCATTAAAAAAAACTTACATTTCAATGCCTTTAAATGCGTACTAATTGCATTTTTGTCCGAAATTCCATTGAATGAGCATTAAATGGCATTGAATCGCATTAAATTGCAGTGAACCGCATTAAATGGCATTGAACCTATTTTCTACTTTGTTTTGTAAAGCGCATTGTATGGCATTGGAGCTGGAAAACCGTTTAACCACATTAAAAGGCATTGACTAAATTTTTTGCAACGGCATTATCAACTAGACAGTTTAATGCCTTCACATATGTGCGCATTCAAACGCATTAAACCGAGGCTAGTTTTATCCAATAATGCGCATTCAATGGCATTTCGGACAAAAATGCAATTAGTACGCATTTAAAGGCATTAAAATGTAAGTTTTTTTTAATGCCATTCTATGCGTTTCAATCACCTCCTTCTTGCCGGGATAGTTCAGTGAAATGGTTTAATTCTGAAATGTTTAAATTTTAAATGCTTTTAGCTGAAAGTATAGGAAATTGTACAATATTTGTTTTGTCGTGTAAATCTCTGTTTGGATTTCTGCTTTGCCTTCTGTATTCAGAATAAATTCTACTAGAACGATCCGAGGAACGATTCCCTAATTACTCAGAACATGGGGTCGCTATTTGTATAAATGAGTACAAATTTACGTATACAGCATAATACACGAATTGTGAAAAAGAAGAAATGAAAAGTTTTATTATTATATTTTTATTTTTTATTCAGTAAGTTTTATTACATTGATTTTGAGGGAAAACTCGTTATATATTCGTATAGAAAAATTGACACTTGTGAACCTTACGGTTATACCAATACAAATAGGCAAAATTTGACTACCATATTCTTGGCACGTGACATGTGGGCTCTACAAAAATAACTGATGAATACTATTTTTCTTTGTATTTTATTGTAATAAATATCGAAATTAAAAATTATACAAATTATTTACATTAAATTGTTCTTTCGACTAATTATAATAATTTTTAATAGTAGATAATTGTTTTCAATATTAAATTATATCAATTAAGTGGATATATCGCAATATTTAAGGAACAACAATATTTAAAAAAAGAGCTTGCTTTATTTTGTAAACCAACCACTTAGTTTTCGTTAGTGACCTGAATTAGAATTCACTGTCCCAGCTAAATGAAAGTCGCAGAAAAGTTTTTAATTTTATAATATGCAAATTGGCCCCGACTGCGTAATTAATTCCGCTCGGGTATTACACATACGTCCACCTCAAGCTTTTTTGGTACAGCGAATGAGAATCTATTTCCGCTTAAAAATTCTGTTAAATTTTTTATAAATCTATAAGAAACATAAAATCATAATCACATGGATAGATTCAATAAATATTGATCTAGAAGCTTTTTAAAATTCTTTTAGCCGGCTTGGCAATGACAGGGTATCTATTGTGCGGGAATTTAAGGAAATCTAGGAATTGTCCGAAAATTGAAAAAATGTGTTCCTTAAGCTTGATAGAACCTTAAGCAAATAAATTAATTTTTTTATTTTAAATAAAAATAAAATTTTGTACTTTGAATAGATCTAAATTCATCACCATAATTTACTAAGATAATAAGTATTGTATTAATGACGTTTGTGCAGTTCTTCAAACCTTATCCTTGTCCTGATCCAGTTAATATATTCAGAATGTTGCAAGATTACAAAAACGTCTGGATATTCAGGATTTATCTGACTCATCTGGTCTGGTCCAGTCCAAAGATGAACCCCAGCCAATTCACCCTCAACAACTAAAGGAGCATCTCCATCATTATGACCACAATGTTTTTGTGGATGAAATGTCCAAAGATCTACCTGGATGTCTATCATAGTATCTGTTAATATCTGATACGTTATGAGGGGTACCATGATGTGAAATCTTTCCTTTAGAGATAACTTTGTACTGCGATTTTTCATATGGAACACATGAAGCAATCGTGATGACAACGTGATGCGGTAGAATACTGCCTGCGCAACTAACACGATTGATATGTTTAAGGCGTACAATGAAAAGAGCATCAGTTTTAGCCACTATGTTGTCTTCACCCGGTATGCGACTAATTACTCGTTTTTGTCGAAGGAGAAGATCCGATGATTTCCCTGCAAATATTTGATAAATTAATATCTGAATCGTACATATTAATATCTAATGGTGTCTCTTCGGCTCTCCCTCTCGACGCCTCAGTTCCTCTCATCAAAATATGCAATTGACACGAATTTTAAGAAAACATGAAATCCAGGTTGATTAAATCCAAAGTTGAGTGTATTTTATTTGAAATATTTATAAAGAATAATGTTTTACTTACTGATCTCCTGATCTGCGAAGTTCTCAATAATTACTTGGGGCGAAATTCCACATAGAATTAAAAGATTTAAATGCATTTTTTCCGATATTTTATGTTGCTTATGATGAAATTATGTCTTTTTATAAGAATTGGAGTTTTTATGTAAAGTCTATCTTTTATATCTCGAATTTTTTTGAAAATGCTTATTGTCTATTTTTCTTTTAAAGCAAATATGAACATATAAGGGCATATCCACGAAAAGTGTCATTTTTCTGTCACCGTTGTACATCCAGAAGAAAGTTCTCATTAAATTAAAGAAAACATTTGTTTGACTACATTTTTTTGATTGAACACACAAATATTTTTATATTAAAAGAAAATTTCTTTGATTTTAATAAATGATGTCACGTAGTCTCTTTCGCTTAAAGATATTTGCTTGATTTAAAACAAAATTCTTTTGATTCAAAAAAGTTATTAGTTTAAATGAAATAAATAATTTCTTTAGAGTCAGTAATTTGAAACAAACAAATTATTTCTTTGAATCAAAAAAAGATTTTCTTATAATCCACATTATTAATGCGCCAAGCGATTGCGCAGAAGAAGAAGCCTTTCGGAAATGCATTCTTTTCGTGAACACGTGTTAGTAAATTTTTGTGAAAACGCGGACGCGGCCACTAGATAAAGTCTTGGTAATCATTTAAATCGTTAAAATGTGTGATAAAGAAGTGTAAGAATTTACAATTTACAAGAAATGTGAAAATTTACAAGAGTGTGAGAATTTACAAGTGTGAGATTTACATGAGTGTGAGGATTTACAATAAATGTGAGAATTTACAATTTTTATAAAAATTTAAGGTATATTACAACAGCCTCAGCCTTAAGGGACTTTCGGCCTCTGAGTGCTGTCAAAATCTAGCACCCAACAAAAATTTTCAAATAACAGAAGAAATGCGTTAGGGCGCCAGGTATCTAATGATTCCACTCTAAAAGTTTATTTTCATCGAATGTACTCCAAAATGCACCAAGAAATCTGAAAATAATGAATCCTGCTAGCTCAATAGGAGAGGGATTTCGTGGGGGCGTAAAACAAATCAAACCACGATAAATAGATTAAAAGAATAAGAAAGCATGATTTATTAATAAATGAATAAGAAAGTTTACAGTTGAAATTATTTGAGTGATGTGAAACGGCAAAATTACAATATTAAATCAAGTTTTTTCCGATTAGATAAATCGATCTGGGAAGAGGATCAATAATGTGGTGAAAATCCACCACGTTACAGGTAAAAAGATTAACTTTATTCTGAATTAATTCAGAAATTATAATTTCTGTACACGACATTGTGTACAGAAAGTAACAAAAATTTACATAAAAGTGGGGTTAGATCGTGCAGAATAAAGTGTATATATAAAGAAATATAAAGGTCAAATCAAAAATTATATTTCTTTAATTTAGAGAAATCTTTACTTTGAAGCAACGAAATATTTCTTTAATTGAAAGAAACTTTCCGTTTAAATTAAAGAAATATTTCTTTAAATCAAACAAATGTTTCTTTGACCGTATATTAATACTAGATTGTCTTTGATTCAAAGAAAGTTTCTTTGATCCGAAGAAACTTTTTTCTGGGTATATTATAGGCAAATCTAAACTTAAAATACAAGTTAAACCGCACAAAAATTTACAGACAAACTCCCTGAAATAGAAACAAAAGCTAACAGTCACTATAGAAACCCTCATAAAAAGATATAACATATAATCGGTGAATAAAATCCCAAAAATACCTGTGTAATATTTGTCACCACCTACGAATTGAGTATTTTGCATGTTCACAGCTTTTCTGCACAAGGTTTGAAAATTCTAACAAAAATCATGCTAGTTCAGTGGAACACAGGCTACTGAAATTTCATTGATTTGACACTGTGCTTTGATTTATAACTCAGCAAGAAAATCTCAAATTTGTGTAACCGTTTCACAATTCAAATGTCCACTCCTGGGTCTGGACCCGAGTAGAAATTTTGCTGTGGCCCCGATCGGGCCCAGATTGAGGAATCTGGGCCTGATCGGGTCCAGATCGGGGGATTTCAGACCGGGGATGAAACACACGGCCCGACCAGGCCCAGACCTGGCCAAACCTGGCCCGATCGGGGCCCGATCGGGCCGGGCGTTTCATCACCGATCTGGGCCAGATTTGGAAATTTCTACACGGGGAGTTGTAGAAAGTGCGCACAACTAATTACCTAGGTCAAAAATCTTTCGATTTTTTACTATATTTTGGTGGCCAATAGACACCATATAAGGGAGAAACATGTGCTCTCAAAAAATTATAGAAGTTTCACACATTCAAATATCGAAAATTTTGAATTTGTCGAAGAAATGTCCACTCCAACGTCGTACTTTACTCGAAGAATACTACAAAAAAAATTTATCATACAAAAAAGTTTCGTTTTATTGAAAGGAATAACATTTGTCTAGAAATTTTTTTCAAAAGTTCAGAATATTTGGAAATATTACAACAAATAGGCAAATAATGGAAAAATATTACTTTTTGCTGTAAAATTACTTGTCTGAAAATATTTTTTGGACAAAAAAGTTTTTTTATTTGAAAAGCGAAAAGTTTTTCGCAAACATGTAAGAAGGACAAACAATCCTATTTCACCTTCCATTTCAAAAATATTATTAATTCAATTAAATTGATGGAGTTATTTGTTTCAATATTTTGTGCAAACTGCGTTCATGAGCAAAGTTATTCACCACCCTAAAAAATGAGTTTCTATATATATATATATATATATATATACAATGTAGATCAAAAGTTTGAAAAGTGTGCCTTAAGATTGATTTTTTAACTTTTTTTTTGAGAGAAAATGACACCTTTCGTGGACCCAGTCGGAAATTTCTGGCTTACGCCAGCATTAACAACGGGCGCAGTACTGCCCCTGTAATGGCAATCCGACAGTTGTCTAGCCAGTACAGACGCAGTCCTGTGCCAGAATTATGCCAAGTACTGGCCCAATACTGGGCTACCAGTGCTGGTTTTTTAGTACTGGTCCAGTACTGCATCTGTGCTGGCTAGCCAACTGTTGGATTGCTATTACAGGGGCAGTACTGGACCAGTACTGAAAAACCAGCACTGTTAGCCAATCATTGGATCAGTACTGGTGTAACTCTGGCACAGTACTGGTTCAGTATTGCCCCAGTACTGAATCAAGTGTTGGCTACAATCCAACTTTGGATTTTTTTCAAGTGTCAAGACGGTACAAGTTTATACGGAAAGAATTTCTAATAAATTCAGGAATTACCGAATAATAACTTATGGGAAAAAATAATCTTTTTTTTGTCTTTTTGTTGAAACAGTCAAATTTTTGTTAATAAAATGATATTATTTTTCTGTCTGAATAAATTGTTTTGTTGAGCCAACCGAATATAATTTTGTTGAGCCTTTTTTTTTTGTCATAAGAAAGTTTTTGTTCTACTAATAAAATATCCTATTGTATCAATCAATACTACGGTTTTACGTTTTCTACTTTTAGTAAAAATGAACATTGAAGATAGGAAAAATTTCATATACACATTTTATTTATTGTTAACGCATAAGCGTTTTTGAATGAAATTATCTTGAGATAATATGATATTATATTTGTAGGTACTGTATGGTTGAGTGTATCGTGGAAAAAATATTGGGACATCATCTCATGAGTTAGGGTTGGTTAGGGTAATGGTTTAGGTTATTGACTTCCATTCGATAGGTCGTGCGTTCGATTCCCCCAAGTCTTGCGTCCGAAATTTTATTTGTTATATATGTTTCGACCTTCTTAAGGGTAAACTTTATATAATAGGATTTGCTACAACCACAAATGATACAAATGATACAAATGTACCATGTTTTACTATTTCTGTGGTTGTGACAACCATAGTTTTTTCCGTATAACAAAAAGGCTTTAAAAAAATTTGTTACAGATAACTGTAATAAACAGTGTAATTTCTTAAAAGTAGAGATCTTTATTTAACACCATTTACAGGTCTTAAGTAAGGATTATCATTAGAGGTGTGCATCCGTTCCGGTCGAATTTTCAGTTCAAATTAGTATTTTTTTGGCCACGTTTCGAACACTGAATTTTTTTAAATTGAGTTTAATTCTAAAAGAGATGGAAGCTTCTAAGCTCTCTTCGAACGTAATATTTCTCGAAATCGAAATTACTCAGTTGGATTTGAAATTAAATCCATTTAAAATTTTGAATCGAATTTAAAATTCGACCAAAATCGAATATTCGACTTACAGTCTGTTCATCAAGAACGGGTACGCGATTTCTTCTACAGTTTAAGCTTAATTAACTGAATTCTTTTTGAGCCTGAAAGTACGTTTCAAGCACTACGTCGCACTTACCTAATACGCGGTTCCCAGTCCCCGTTGTTATCTATAATAGTTATAATATTATCTATAATAGCATCTTTTCGGCATGCTTGCCACCAGATTTTGAGCATACTGTGCAGGTAAAGAGCGCCAGATCTCCTTGATCTTGCAAGATAGCTGTGTCAGTGTGAAGACATGTTTTCCTGCAAGCCTCCCCTTGATGTAACCCCAAACGTTTTCAATCGGGTTGGCATCTGAAGAGTATGTTGGCCAGTCCATCGTCTCGATACCATTTTCAGCTTTCCATTCTTGACAGAGAAGGAAATCTACTCGGCACGACGGTTCGCGTTAAACTGAGACGAAACAAATATTGCGACGTAGTGCCCGAAACGTACTTTCAGGCCCAAAAAGAATTCAGTTAATTAAGCTTAAACTGTAGAAGAAATCGCGTACCCGTTCTTGTTGAACAGACTGTAAGTTGAATTTTAAATTCGATCCAAAATGTACAATGGATTTAATTTCAAATCCAACTGAGTAATTTCGATTTCGAGAAATATTACGTTCAAAGAGAGCTTAGAAGCTTCAATCTCTTTTAGAATTAAACTTAATTAAAATAATACATTCTCTCTGATGAGAATGTAAACTAGCTGTCAAGTTGTATCAACTTTTGTGCTCATTCAATAAGCACTTTGCTTCCTGTAAGCAAATTTGCTTCCTCATAGAGGAAGCATTAAGTATTTAATTTTCTTTACATCAGCATTAAATTTTAATTATTTGAGAAGTTATATTCGAAAAACTCTTTTTCGAAAATTACAATAAAGCATAACTTTCTTATTTTTGAATGAAATGGATTAATCTTATAGGTCAATCGATTCGTCTGGACACAAGGAATCTTCATTTCCCTAACACCAGGTTTAAATTTTTATTATTTAAGAAATTATAGTTGAAAAATTGAATTTTTAAAATTAATTTTTGAAAATACAATTAATCATAACATCCTTATTTTTTAATGAAATGCATTAATCATATAGGTCAATCGATTCGTCTCGATGAAAGGAATCTTCATTTTCCTTACATCAACTTTATATTTTGAATATTTGAGAAGTTATAGTGAAAGAATGAATTTTACGAAAATTATAAAAGTACACGAAACTTGTAAAATTTAATATTTTGGTAAAACATTGTAAAAAAATTCAACTTGGTAAATAATGGAATAAATATGCTAAATTTCATCAATTTATCTATACGCGTTCTAAAGATATTGCAGGATCGTTAAAAGCGTGACATACATACACACGCACACACATACATGGGCCATTCCACAAAAAAGTGTCAACTCTTTGAAACAGGCTCTTTTCTCATAAATAAACATTTTTTTTTAATTTTAAGTATACTAAGTAACGGATTAAAACTGATTCTTTGTGGACACCTAATTTAATTTTAAATAAAAATAAACGGTTTTCAACAATTCCCTCTTAAATGCCCGAAACGTCAGTCCCTAGGCGTGAAGCTCACGTCAGATTACAATATTTGAATACCTATATTTTAAAAACCATTGAGTCAATAACAAATTAACTTCAATAAGACTACTCATGATTAGACATATTATAATATTAACAACTTTTCATCTTTTAAAAAAAAAAAATCAATGTTTTATTCTAAGTCAACATGGTGAAGCCAACTTTACCCGTCAGTCCCTAGCCGCTCAAGAATTTTGAATTTACGTGCTGAAATTAATGAGTGAGTGAACGGTAACCTTTTTTTTCTAAAGTTGGTCATGTACTTATCCGCAGGAACCAATCACTTTTTATCCGCCATTTTGTAAAACAGTGCTATCGTGACAGATGTAGCGAGTGGATGCGTTTTGCCAGTCACTTACGTCAGTCCCTAGGTAAGTAATTTTATTAATAATTAACATTTTTTTTATTTTTTATTATTATTAATTATTGATAGTTTGATAGTCTCGTTCAATAGATAACGTCAGAATAGTGATTATTTCATTTCAAGCAGCGTATTGTTTAATTTAGTACCTAAATCGTCAGTCCCTAGCTCGTCAGTCCCTAGATATGAATGCAACTAGGGACTGACGTTTATTTCATTTTTACTTTTAACTTATACTAAAAACGTAAACAAAAGTTTGTTTGTTATACAAACATGAATTTAAGTGGTTTTTTTTTTATTTCAGACGACATGGCGCCTAAAAATAAGTCGAATGCGGCCGAAAAAAAGATAGCTTTGAAAAAGTCAATATCTGCTAAGGCACGACTGGAGAAAATTAAAATTAAATATTTAATATATTATTAATATTAATTAATTTATTATTAATATATTACATTTAATATAATATTTAATATACAGTACAACCTCCCTAAGAGCGACCTCGATAAGAGCGAAAATGGCCTTGATGAGCTCGGACGCTTCCCCCACTACAAACCCTACTCACGGTGACTCACGCTGCCTCGAGAATTGGGCGCAAACCCCGAAAAGAGCGAGCAGCCGAACGCAGCTTAATTTCAGTTTTTTCTCATTGAAAATGGTTTTTTATTAAAATTATTTTTCTTATATTTGCATACAATAATTCGTATATATATTTTAAAGGTTGTTGATACTTCTAACTCCTATATAGTACAAGGCAGCTTTATTTTTATAAAACTTTTAAGAAAACAAAATTATAATTTCATTTTAAATTAAAATACATATAATATGTACACTTTTTAATATGTACGTATGCTATAAACAGTCGTATTTCATATATATTGTATTTTTGTCCACATGTTGAAATATTCTGTTTTATTTTTTAATATATTGTGTGCAAAAAAGTTTACAAATTTTAAATAATTTTAGAGTAATTTCCGATACTCTGTGAGTAACGAACTTTTAAAATATATTATATGTATTTAATATGTATTTATACGTATTTAATCAAAAAAACGCTACGTTTTCATCGCCGCCGGCCACTCGCTCTATTTGAGGTTTCGTACTCAAACACACATTTCGCACACACGCGCAATTTCCGAGCTCGACGCCCAGTAGTGGGGGCCCCCTATTTCTCGGAATTATTACCCCTAACCGCCCATGAGTTCGCTCTTAGGGAGGTTGTACTGTATTATTTAACATTATTAAATAATTAATATATTATTAAAAATTAAAATTAAATATGCTATTGACGTTTATGAAAAGTGAGAATTTTTTTTTACTACCTATTAAATACGGTTATTACTTATAACATAAAACACAATTGTAAGACCAAGCTTAGATGTAAAGCTTAAAGCTTCGTGAAAATTTGATTAAAATAAATAAATTTTAATTTTATTGTTTATCTTAAGATTAATATGTTCTTATTTTAACATACGTAACAAATAAACATAATGAAATATGTTTAAATGCTTGTTTTATTACTATAGTTAAAGTTTATCATCAGTCCCTAGCCGTACTCGTCAGTCCCTAGATACCATAATTTACAAAACGTTAAATTTCTCATAAAATACTAAATTAACTGACTGGCCCTTTTAGTTATGGTGTAATACATTAGTCACTCACCATATACACCATATAGGAACCTAGTAGGACCTAAAAAATGATGGTTGCAAATTTTACCCAAAAGTTGACACTTTTTTGTGGAATGGCCCACATACATACATCCGGACAATTTTTCAGGACATCATATTAGATATATTCCACTTAAAATATGTTCAAAAAAACCTTTTTTTAGAAACTGGATTTTTGTCACCACTACAAAGCTTCCTCTATGAGGAAGCAAAATAATTAATAATCAACAGAAGAGTACTTCTTACTTCATTTTTTATTAATAATATACATATAAATTTACAATTTATATCATAAATTATAAATTTATGATATAAAAATATATTAATTTATTTATATATTTATTTATATATTTATTTATTTATAGTTTTATATATATAAATATAAAACTTTAATATAAAAAGTTTCGTAGACAATAAGTTTCCAAATTTCAATTTTTGCGTATACAAATATTTTTTGAAACGTAATTTTTAAAAAAATTTTGTAATTAAAATATCACTAATATATGAGAAAATATTTTGCTTTATAACACATTAATTAAAAATTTTTAAATGAAACACTTTTTAATCCAACTATTTATAAAATGTGTAAAGCACAAAAAATTAAAAATATATTCTTGGCAATTATCTCTAGCTTTTCAGCGAAAGAGCTTGACTGAGATTTTGTCCACGAACTCCAAGCGGTTAAAAAGCTCAGGCGGTTAGTGCGTGAGTTTAGGATGCTAGGTTCGGGGGTTCGATCCCCCCAGCGAGTGCGATTTTTCAAATCGTGTGAACGTGCGATTATATGTGTAAGAGTCCGTGCAAGTGATTGTGTAATTTGAAACATAAATTAAGTGCAGTTATCATATTTAAAACAATTTTTTTTTCAAATTTTTCATTACATTACATAATCTTTTCCGAGCTGGTACAATAGAACGCCTACCGAGATTCTATACCGAGATTCTATAACGCATTCTAAACGCATTTCGGACGTTTTTAGCGTCAAAGTAGGGTCTAAATTCAATTGAAATCGTTACTTATTAAAACCTACTTTACTGCTCCCAGCGCCTATCTAAGTTAGCAGTTATAGGTTCAAAGTAGGGCCTAAATTTCGACTCGGGTTA
Source organism: Synergus itoensis (assembly GCA_904066005.1). NCBI lineage: Eukaryota > Metazoa > Arthropoda > Insecta > Hymenoptera > Cynipidae > Synergus > Synergus itoensis. Next base: position 104,118 of record CAJFCP010026041.1, on the reverse strand, counting down.
TTACGTTGTAAATGTTACCACGATTTACGCGTGCTGAACTAGAGATAATTAAATAATTTAGTAGTCTGAAGCTACATACGGAACGAGCCAGGGCCGGTGGAGCATTGGTTGTCTGTCTTTCTTGCTCATCAAGAGCCGTAATTGTAAACAAATGAGAGCAAGCGAGATGGAAGCATATGGAAAACCTTCAATTGTTTTCCATATGCTTTCATCTCACTTGCTCTCATTTGTTTACATTTACGAACTCTTAATGAGCAATAAAGACAGACAATCAGTGCTCCGCCGACCTTGGAACGAGCAGTCGATCTTCCATCTCATCTGGCACGAGGTCTCATCTTCGATAAGAGCTTTATTTTTAAAAACTGACCAGACTCCTGAGTCGTCCAATTATTTTTTCTACACCGAAAAAAAGCACTTGGAAGGAGATTATGTTCGAGGTCTTTAATGGATTCGTCACGTTGGATAAACACCTAATAAAGACAAAAGTGGGAGCTGCACATCCGCTCGACACGTGACCCTATGTAAGAGGATAGTTGCCGCTTCCGACAAAGTCATGATTTTCTTGGAGAGATTTGGGGATATGGCTCGATCTCTGATGAGTGTATGGGGTCTCTCAAGAGACTTCTTTGGACAGGTGGCTGCCACCGTTTGCTCTTGACGGGAGCCACACTCCCAGGAAGTGTCGTTGCTTCTTCACAACTTCCTGAAAAACATGTGGTTGTCGTGAAACTGCAACCACCATGTGGGAATCTCAAGCACTTTCGACCTTAAGTGGAAATAATCGACATATTAGATCAAGTTCAAGTACGTGTGGCTGATACTTTCTAGGGCTTCACACTCTATTCTGAAAAATAGCCTTCACATTTGAAGGCTGTCAACTTGAAAATTTCTCCCGTGTGGAAACATCGACTGGGGCCAGACTGGGTTCCAGATAGTTTGCCCAAATACCAACTGGGGCCCAAGTGGGATCTCTAAGTGGGGCCCATTTTGGATTGTAACGCTCATACCAACTAAAACCCATATTAGGGGAAACTAG
>CAJFCP010026041.1:71850-83237 GCA_904066005.1 Synergus itoensis | reverse complement strand
TTGCAAACGAAATATGCCTTACATTGTTCCTTTGGCTACTTTACAACCTCTAGAGGTGTAAAGTAGCATACTTTACAAACTCTAGAGATGTAAAGTGAGAAGCTCAGAAATCGGCAACTTTCCAGAGTCTACGGAGGCACGGAAAATCGTACTTTCCGCAGACGTGCTGTGAAAATTACTTTTCTCGTAATTTATTACAAATCCCAGGGATTGTAGTAACGTGATCGATATCTGAATATTTTCTAAACAAGCATGAAATGCTCTACCCATAAACAAAAAGTCATCTAAATAGACTATTGATATCAGACCTTTGTTTCTTAAGAAACTGGCTACAGGTTACATAATAATCTTTGTAAAAACGTAGGGACTGATATTGAGACCAAATGGTAGGCAATTAAATTCATGAAGAATTCCTTCAAAAGAAAATCGTAAAAACTTTCTATATTTTTCGTCTATTGACACCAGAAAATAAGCATTCTTTAAATCTATGTGACTCATGAAACAATTTTTTGTCACTAATTTAGAAGCTGTTCGGAGGTCCTCGATCATAAAATGAGGCACCCCTATAAATTCATTTAGCTTTTTTAAATTGAAAATGAATCTTTTCGATCCATTTGGCGGATTTGGCCTATTGACAAGAAAGAAGGGTGATAAAAATTCTACCTCTTCTGAAATGCAAGGAGTTATCGCTTTCATTTCTAGTAACTGATTTATTTCTGTCTTCAAGGCAATTATCTCATCGTATGTCCAGTTTTGAGGTGTAGGCGGATATATTTGTCAAGGTTTCTGCATAAACGGAATTTTATAATTTTTTACGCACTGAAGGACAAATTTATCCGTAGTAGTCTTTTTCCAAGCCTTAACAAAGTATTTTAATCTACCAGCTGAACAAACCTCTATTTCTGATGCGTTCGAGCGGATGGTCGGTATTTCCCTGATGTCTGATTCTGATGGTATCCTCGAGATGTTTGGTGATGCGGCTGGTAAGACTTGCGAGTGTATGGATGTGTCGTCCGAGATTTTTTATTGTTGTTCGTCCACGATGACCCGTCATCTTTCGTTGACGAGCTCTTCAAGTTTAAAGAACTGGAGTTTTTATTGTAAGGCCTTTTGGGCACTGTTGATGGCTTAATAGATTTCACCTATTTTTCTAACGAACTCGCTTCGTTGATCTTTTCTGTTATGCTATCGCCAAACAGAAAATTGCACCTCTATCTGTTTTATCTGAAATAGATTTCTCGGACTTACTAATCCGGGTGCGATAAAAGCCCGTCTTGCTACCGTTTCAGTATAATGAAGATCTGTTATTAGTTGACCTGCATCTAATAACAGTTCTAACAGTTTCATAACGTTCAACTGCTCCTCACTATTTTCCAAAAACAAATTCATTACTGATCCTACAGCTGAAAGAGCTGAGCATGCGAGACGTAGTGTGTCCTAGAAATGTTCATCCCTTTTTATGGATTGTTCGCTTATTGAGAGCAGCATTACGGGATTGACTTCTGGGGGATCCAATAAAATATTCAATTTTCTAGGATATTTCTTTAGAAGTTCTTCTTTAACCTCAGATTTTAAGCTCACAGTAAGCCAAAATTTCCACCTTGACACGATATCGGCATGTAATTTTACTTCTCCCGTGTCTGCAGCACTCGTATGATCCGTACCCAAAACTTCCAATCTCTTTTCGTCGATCTTCGACGTTTCTCCATCTTTGTCCGCCATTTTGTCTTTCTCTCTCTCGTCCGACTTGTGTTCATCTGAACCTCCACTTTTGTTTCGTCTTATGAATGAACCTTTATGCCGTCTATGTGACATCGGCATTCTCTTACCTTGTGAATAAGTCTTTGCCGTTTATTGGACATCGGCGTTCTCTCACCTTGTGAATGAGCCTATAGTCGTGTATGTTTTAAGGGCATGCTCTGCGCTTGGATTGTGTGGGTTGAGAAAAATTTTTTTGGTGTTCACTATGTCCAAACGGAATGATATATCGCTTTTAAACTTTGGAATATAGAAAATGAGACATTAAATTACGTTTGTATACTCAGTTGTAGTCATAATTTTGAAAAAAAAATCATGTCCCTACTTTACCGACATGATTTTTTTTCAAAATTATGACTCCAACTAAGTATACAAACGTAGTTTAATGTCCCATTTCCTATATTCCAAAGTTTGAAAGCAATATATATCATTGCGTTTGGACATGGTTAACACCAAAAAAATCGGTTTGTCGTCCGAAAAGAGCATGCCCTTAAAGAAAGACTTACCGTTTTCGGAAGATGAAGCAAGCTTATCCAAATCTTCAGGCTCAAGTGAGCTTATTCGTGAAGCGGACCGATATTCCCTCGGTGGACTTCGTGACGTACTTCGAGAAGTCGTACTGAAACTTTTGGAGCGTTTGCGTTTACGCTTCATTTTTCTTTTCAAACATTGTAAATCTCACTCCAATTTGCGAATCTCTTCTTCTGCATGGGAAGAACGCTTACGTTTTTTAGATTTTCCCATTTTAAACTTTAAATCGATTAATAAGAATAAAAAGCGATTTGCGCGTGGCTCTTATGTGTTGCGACAGCAATCACAAAAAAACGAATGAGGTTCATGGAGGCGAACATAGTAAGGGCGCTCCAGGAAATTTATGGCTCTAAAGATTGTGACAACTAGCGGAAAGTAGCTGTACTACAACAGTAATCTCGAGAAACGAGGCGGGAAGTATAATTCGAAATTAAATAAGTGTATTTCGATTTTGGACCATAGACTCCTGTATGAATGAATTCGAGGTTGGATTAAGCATTCCTATATCCGATTTAATTCAAACTAATCCGAAATCGAATCAAGGATGCCATTCCGACTGAATTCAACCTAATTCAAGATTAAACCAAAAGTAATCAAGATTTCTATCTGACTGAATCTGATCCATTCCGAGGTCAAAGCTAGATTTCCCATCCTAATGAATCAGAGCTTACAATTTTAGGTGAAAAATGCTGTTCAGTCAACAATAAAAGTTGTAGGTCTAGAAGAGTTATTTTCACTTTTTTTTTAATAACCATTTTGAAGAAAAGTTTAAATATAAATTTAAAAACTGGACGGAATTTTAAGTTTAAATAAAAATCAGATTCTGTTGGATAGAAATCTAGATAATCATCTTGGATTAGGAATCTTTGCTTCAAAATCGAATTCGGTTGAATTCAGTCAAATAGAAATCTTTGTATCAAAATCATATTTAGTCGGATAAAAATCTTGGTCTGACCTTGGATTAGGTCATCTTCGTCGAATTCAGTCGAATTAAGATACTTGCTTTGGCAATGAATTAGATCGGAATCATTCCGACTAGAATTTTTTTACCATTTTGACCTTGGATTAGGTCAAATTCTGTCAGATGGCCATTCTGCTTTCGATTTCAGATTGAATCGGAATAAAACGAAAAATAATCCTAGTTTTAAAATTTAATTTTGTCGAATTCAATCGGGTAAAAATCGTGATTTGACCTGGGATTAAGTCCGATTCAGTCGGATTGGAATCCTTGCATAGACAAAAATTAGGTCGGATTCTGCCGAATGGCCATTCTTCTTTCGACTTCGGATTGGATCGGAATAAACCGAATAGAAATCCTAGTATTAAAATTCAATTTTATTAGATTTAGTCGGTTAGAAATCTTGGTTTGACCTTGGATTAGGTCGAATTTATTCGCATTGGAATCTTTGCATAGACTTCAGAATTAGGTCGAATTCATTCGAATAGAAATCCTAGCTTTAACCGCTGATTAAATCGGATTCAGTAGGATAGAATCTTTGTTTTATTTTCGATTAAGTCAGATAGAAATTTCTAGTTTTATCTTGGATTAGGTTGGATTCAGTCAGATATTCATTTTTCTTTCGATTTCGGATTGGATCGGGATAAATCGTAAAACAAATTTCAGTTTTAAAATTCAATTTCGTCGGATTCAGGCAAAAAGAAATCTTGGTTTGACCTTGGAGTTGATCAGATTCAGTTGGATTGAAATACTTACATTGATTTCAGAACTAGGGTGGATTTATTCAGCTTAGAATTCTAGCTTCAACCTCGAAATAATTCGTATTCAGTCGGATAGCCATTCTTCTTTCCATTACTGATTAAATCGGAATAAATTGGATAGGAATCCCACATTTTAAGAATTCAATTTCGTCGGATCTATTCGGATAGAAATACTGGTTTGACTTTGGCTTAAGTCTAGTTGGACTGGAATTGTTACTTTGACAATTGGATTAGATTTAGATTGAATTCATTCGAATTGGAAACCTAGCTTCAGCCTCGAAATAAATCGGATTCAGTCGGATTGGAACCCTTATTTCAACCTCGGAATAAGTTGTATTCCGTCGGATATAGAAATCTTGTTGTGAATTTCAAATTAAATCGCATTCATTCGGAATAAATCGGATTCAGTCGAAAGAAATCTTATTTCGACTTCGGATTAGTTCGAATTAAATCTAATAGGCGCAGAAAGAATTGCGATGAAAGTGCCTTAATACTGTCAATAACTTATTACTAGGAGAATTGCAAAGTGCAAGAGAAGAATAATAAAAGTGTCTTCTTTATTCTCTGTGGAGAACCTCTCATGCATGAAAAAATTAGCCTGGCGTTAATCGTAGACTAAAAAATGAGTTTGCTCTGAATTGCAAATGCATAATTTGCACATGCTCGACATGCTGCAAACTAGCACCCTTTCATTGTCGCCTCGGCCCTGGAATGCGTCCATCTTCATTAGAAGGCGCCGCCATTCAGGAAAGTGGCAGGTATAGGACCTACAGGTTAAGGCTGCCCGGTCGCATTGTATTTGAATTCATACATGCATAACATCATGTTCATGCTGATGTTGATGTTCAAGTTCATGTATATTACTCACAAGAATAAACCCACACTCTTGGGACACACACGTACACACACAAATTGATACGGGACGTCCATTGTTGTACTCGGTTCATTGTGTTGTGCGAGTACCTGTCTGTCAAAACTTGGCACGTCAAATTCGCTGCAACTATTTAAAGACATTCATACTATGCGTGCAAACTACCCTTCGCATCTCCGACAAAAGCAACCAGCGACATTATATTATGCCTACACACATGGTTGGATTTCATTGGATCTCGTGTGTACATACATTGGTTGCAAAAAAAATAAATAGGAAGGAATAATGGAAAGGGATTGGAAGTTCGAGGGTGGGTATGAAAATCATTGGAATAATAGGGGAGGGAGTTTACAGTGGATTAACGTTTACAGTTTGGGAACAATGTGTGAATTGAAGAAGAAGTTTGAAATAATTTAAGACTCGGTTGTTCCAATGCATCAGCTGACACATTTTCACATTTCTATATAGGGTAATGGGTACAGTACGTGACTATAGCCACTTCAAAATAATCATAAGTTATGAAATATTGACTATTAAAAGAATTCAAATTAATAAATTATGTGGAGTGCGTTGAGAACAACCTTGCACTGTTTATTAATATTTATATTTATTTATAAATATTTTTAAATGGTTTTTTTAAGTTGAACAACCCAAGTGCGAAATCACATACAGCCCAGCATTGGCCCAGAGTCGGCAAAAATATTGCCAATATGGTTTACCGGAGTAATACCGACTTTTGGCCTAGAAAAGTGCCATTGCTGGACCACAGACTCTGCCTTCGCTTGTTCTAAAATGGTTTGACGTAGTCGATTCCGACTTTCGGCCCTTTAATGGGTCGTTACTGGCCGGACTCTGGCTTTATGACTTCCAACATGGTTTTCCAGAGTAATACCGACTTTCGGCCCAGTAATGGGCCATTCCTGGGCCAAGCTTCGGGGGAAGCTTGGCAAATTTAAGATGCCAATGTACCGTGCTGGTACTGGGACAACACTACACTGAGAAAAATAAATTGTACCGTGTATGATTTTGGAAAGTTAACGATGGGTCAGCGATTTAGATATTAAGGGGGGGGGGGGGGAAGGTTAATTCGACAAAAAAAGGCCTATTTTCAAGAATTTTTTTATAAGATACAGGTAATCCTGGTTTATTTCAAGGGGCCATTCACTCTCAAATCAGCCACTTTTAACGTTTGAAATCAAGGAGTAATCCCCAGAGTAATAAAGAACAAAAATGTGAAATCTTAAAGTATCAAACAAAATTTTAGTGATCACTTTAATCTAAAAAGGAATCAATGAAATCTATGAAATCGTCTAGTTAACTCACTTTAAATAGGGAATCTGTATCTTTAAGAAGGAATCTGTGAATTTAAGAAGCGAGTCAGAGAATTTAAGAAGGCAATCAGAGGCAGTCTGAAGTGAAATCAAGTGCAGTCACTTGGTTCGAACAGAAGATTCGCTTGTGAAAATATTCCCGTGCGCGGAAATATTGCGCAGTGACCTGCGTTGTGTAGCTACGTCAGTTTTTGGCTGTTTTCAATTTTAACCTCGAGCTCATCTTACCAAGATTTTGGTATTATTAACGTAAAAGGTATGTTATTTTTTTTATTAAATACATAACGAACAAATAGTATATACATTAGAATAATGTAAGTTTCTTTACAATGTTCAAAAGTTAGAAAATCACGCAAAACTATACACGCGGAAGCAAGTTTCGAAGTTAGGTACAAGATTTTCTAATTTTAAAATATTTTTGAAGCTATAAAGCGAATAACAAAACATTCACCCAAAACTGACAATAAATGTAGAATTTATATATATATATGATATTAAATAAGATAATAATGAAAAATAGATGTAATAAACCATAATGTCGATGATATTTCAGTTGATGATGATAAATTACTCTTAACACATTTACTTTTAAAAGATTGAACTTCTTTAATGATAATTTTGTTTAAATGAAGTAACTGAACATTTGACTTACATTTTTATTTTTCATTTATGGAAATTGTTTCGAAAGTTCTTAAAAATATTAAAGTTTTTTAAAGCAGCCCATATTATACATGTTTTTGATTCCAAAATTTTTACATCGGATGTTATGTAATTTTTTGAGTTTTTATATTTAATACAAATAACTCGCTAAGACTTATCTCAATATTTTTTATACGAATATGTTTTTTTTTATAATTAATGAAATTTACTGCAATGTATCTGTTTATTATATACTCAACAATTGCAAATAAAGATAATAAGTTACAAATTCAATCAAATTATTTTTTTAGGTCCATGAGAATATGATTTAAAACGATTTGTGGATAAATTATCAAAATGACATCAACAGACAAAGAAAAGACAGACTACGTTTCAAAATTTTTTGAAAAAATTGAAATGGAAACGGGATCATCTCTCCCAGTTCATATAAAGAACATTCTACACTTGCAGCAGTGTTGCCAACTCAGCTACTTTGTAGCTAGATCTAGCTCTTTTTTGGTGTCAGGCAGCTACAACTTTACGAAACTTGTAGCTGCCTGACACCAAAAAAGAGCTAGATCTAGCTACAAAGTAGCTGAGTTGGCAACACTGACTTGCAGTGCTTGGATACGCCTGTATCTTTCAAAAAGATAGACGAAGACGTCATAAACGAATTAGAGAATTTTGCACCGAAAGATTTGTTGTATTTAGTCGACAAAGAAAACACAGATCTGTCAAAATATTATGACAAATATTGGAAAAATCCTAATTGTTTCAAATTTTTGATCGGAGAAAATTCTCTTAAGAGAATTCATTCAGTACGTTAATTCTAAACGTGTAAATTATTGGGGATGTAATGAGCAACTACAGGAGTCTATTTCTAAATCACTGGCAACGATATCTTTTTAAGCGGATATTCAATCTGAAAAAAAGTGTTTAGTTTAGTGAAATCTTATATTAAAAAAATAAAAGATGAATTTTCTGATTCGCTGCAAAAATTGTTTGAAGAAGATTCGACAATCGATATTGAGTTTAAAGATATGACTTACACGGCAAGTATAACATGTCTTGCTTGGGGGCCGTCCTTAAATTACGTAAGGTTTTTAGGTGGGAGGGGGAGGTTAAGCATTTTTCTATGCTGACCTTACGTGGGGGGGTACGTGGTCAAAAAACTTTCTTACGTAAGATTTTTTCCTTTTTTAAAATCACTGAAAATCAAATTTAAATAACGGAAAAAACAGATTATTAGTCTACCACCACAGCAAAGACTTCTGATTCGTCAAATAATATCTGAAATATAATACATTAATATCTGTTACATAGAAACGTTCATATGTGATTTCTCGCCAAAGAGGTATTTAAAAAAAATAACAAAATGTTATATTTCATGTAATTTTTTAATCTCTCCCTTAGAGTAATAAATGTTCGTTTGAAAAGAGTCGACGTTTTTATATTGTCTCACACGACACATTAAAAAAAAATTTATTCGAAAAAAATTACGTAAGATAAGAGGGGGGGGGGGCGTTCAAAACTTACGGACCCTTACAGAGGGTGGTACGTGGGTCAAAATTCCAGAAAACAGCCTTACATAATTTAAGGACGGCCCCTTGCGGTGAAATTATAAATTTTAAAAAATGTGGGATAACTGGATCACAGAGAAAAAGATGGATTATTTCTAATTTTGGAAGGCATTTAAACTCCCATCTCCAAACATCTCCAAAAAAACGTCGTCAGAAAACATCACGCAAAACTTAGAAATATGCAGTGATATGATAGTGTACGGTAATCGTCGAATCACATGGTTCAGGTAATAATACGATAACCTCGGACAGTGCACACATTTTTCATGATGTAGTTTATGATAATAATCAACAGCAGCTGGATGACAGAAGTGTAAATATTCTGAATATTGGAAACCCTTGTGAGAATCAAATAGAACAGCAAATAAACTTAAATTACTCTAAGGTAAATGGATTAAGTACAGTTGAGAGCGAGGCTCTATTATCTGACGCTGAATGTTTAAGACATCCATGTGATTCCTACTCAACAAGCTCTGCTATCAGTAACGCCATGGAGCAATTATATTCCCAAGACCTGAACTCGGGGGAATAAGAAGTCAAGGTACATTTCGGACAGATTGCCTTGACATTTCAACTTTATGTGATGTCCAAATGGAAATTGAAACCAATGGAGACGAGATGGAAACTGAATACCAGGAAGATATAAATAATTTAATACGAATCTGTGATAACTCCAAAATACTAGAAGACCAAAAAAATATATCTAAATCTACTTTTTTATCTATTTTAACTCGGTGCGCTTCTGAGATTACTGATTACAAAAAAAGAGGTTTTAGGTACGAAAGCCAATTAAAACTTTTCGCATTGTATCTATTTATTGTTAGAGGTAGGATATTATATGAAACTTTATCTGTGAATCTTCCGCTCCCTTCAATAAGTACTATTAGTCGTACAATAAGGACTTTACCTTTAGTTGAAGGTTCCTATCGTAGTGCAGAACTTAAAGAATTTTTAATAAAGAGAAATTTACCATGTTCCGTTTGGTTGAGCGAAGATGCAACACGCATAACTGGTCGAATACAATACGATCCTAGTTCAAACCAATTAAGGGGGTATTCTAGTCTAGAATTTTGAAAAAATCGATTTTTTTTGCATATTTTCAAAGATTAGGCTTCCAAGAATATATCCTCCGAAGAATTTTTTATAATTTCGATTATTGACAGAGTTATAGCCATTTTAGTGACATAGCGAGTGAGCCGGTCCTGCCGCGTATGAGCTTGTATGAGCATGTTTGCGCTCGTATGACGTTGTAACATAATTTGTTGAAATATTTTCATGCTTAGTGTGAATTGCAGCTCAGTTTGCTCCGAGCATCGTAGAAGTACGTATTCTGTGTGCAGTTTAATAACAAAAAAATTGTGAGTGTTAATTTCAACTTTGTTGTGTAAAATGGATAGAAAAATTGAACCAGGAAGTAGTTCACGCCCAGAAAGAAAGAAAAAAAGAAAATTCCACGGCAATCAACATACTCTTGAAAACGATACTAGTTTTACAAGTGCATCAGCAGCAAAATTACAAAAATCGGGAGACGAAGAAGTTATAATTGAAAATGATCACAGCTATTGTATTTTAGAATTTTTTTCTTTTTTTACTACACTATCTACATTAATTTTATGTGCTACGTGCAGGAAAGAAATTAAATTTTCTCGAACTGCTGCTCGTGGACTAGGATTTAAAATTGCATTGCAATGCAGTTGTGAAGATGTTCGGTATATTCAATCCTCTCCATTCATCAATAAAGCATATGAAATAAACCGAAGAATTGTAATAGCAATGAGACTTTTAGGAGTCGGAAGAGAAGGTATAAATATATTCTGTAGTGTAATGGATATTTGTCAAGGTTTAGCTGTCAACACATATTACAGTTGCCTTGACAATTTACATTCGGCCGCATCAGCAGTTTATAATCAAATAATTGCAAAAGCTGTTCAAGAAGAGAAAGAATTTATAGCTGCTTCTGATCCCGACGTTGATCCCACACGCATAATTGTTTCTGGAGACGGTACTTGGAAAAAAAGAGTATTCAATTCACTTTTTGGAGTTACTACGCTCGTGGCCAAATTTTGCAAGAAAGTCGTTAATACAGTGGTGAAATCTAGTTTTTGCCAAGCTTGTAATTTATGGAGAAAAAGAAAAAATGATGATATCGATGCCTACGAATCTTGGTATGAAGAACACGAAGATTCTTGCACAATAAACCACAACGGAAATGCCGGAAAAATGGAGGTTGACGCTGTGATTGAAATGTTTGACAGATCAGTAGAAAAGCATGGAGTGAAATATGTAAAAAATATAGGAGATGGTGATTCGAAGACATTCAAAGGCATTCTCGATATAAATCCATATGATGATGATCCTGTAGTGGAAAAAAAAGAGTGTGTAGGACATGTGCAGAAACGTATGGGCTCTAGATTACGTAAACTTAAAAAAGATAAAAAAGGTCTGGGTGGCAAAGGCGGTGGCAAATTAACAGATGCTGTTATCAAAGAACTCTCTTTATACTATGGTTTGGCTATTCGCCGGCATCCAGATTCAGTTGAGGATATGAAGAACGAAATTTGGGCAACTTATTATCATAAGAGTTCAACCGATCAAAACCCACAACACAGTTATTGCCCATCTGGTTCATCAAGCTGGTATAAATGGCAAAAAGCAGCGGCTGAAGGTACATTAGATGACTTTGTTCACGGATACCCTGCTCTAAATGACAAAGTATTAGAAGCAATCAAGCCAATTTTTGAAAGTTTGTCAGATGAAAGCCTGCTGTAACGTTGCTTGGGCTCAGAAACCCAGAATGATAATGAATCGCTAAATTCATTGATTTGGACTTTTGCGCCGAAACACATTCATGCAGGAACGAAGACAATTGAAATTGCAAATTATTTAGCGGTTTGCATTTTCAATGAAGGCTTTGTGAAAGAAATAATTTAAATAACTAGTGTAAAAGCGTAAGGGCGG
>CAJFCP010026041.1:46971-61850 GCA_904066005.1 Synergus itoensis | reverse complement strand
CGATTAGGCATTTTAAGCCCCAGTCTTGTAGAATTTTTCTCACTTCTTTATCTGCCATTATTTTTATTTCAATAATTACAATTCAAAGAACGAAACACATCGAAAGAAAAACACCAAAGCGTCATCCGCAGTCATCCACCATATTAAGCATGAACGAGTTCGCGTTTCTGATACGCATGCGTGGTCTCGTATCTAATTGGACTAACCAAATAGTTTTGTTGGCTCAACAAAACTTTGTTTAGGTCAACAAAAACAGACTCAACAAACAAATTTTGTGTTATCAACAGAATATTTTGTTGGCCCAACAAAATAATTTTGTGTTAACAAGCAAAATTTTGCTAAGGCAACAAAAACTGTTCAACAAAACGTTTTTGTTGTAATAACTAAATCTTTTTTCTCAGTGCAATGCAAATTTACGTTTAAATAATATAGCTGTTCATAACTACGTAGAAATAAGTAAATACCGACTTACACTTCCACGGCCTATTTCGTCGGAGTTTAATTATAATTAAACTATAATTTAATTATAATTATCAAAAATATGTTATAGGTTATAGGTATAGAATTATTTAAAAATTATATTGTGCTGCGAATTTGATTATCATTATGGACCATCGGTCAAATAAAAAAATGTTACTAACTAAATAGTGTAAAAAATTTTATTTCATTCCAACGATTTCTACTATTTGTTCCTCAATTTTTAATTAGTTATATATATAAATAACCCTATACGGCTCCTATTGATTTTTCTACCTTCATCGGCTCTTACGGGGAACAAATGTCCCCCATTTGGATTCCCTGAGCACAAAATTTTCCTCTCATCGAAAAGATATTTTAATATATACCATTCTCTTTGTTTTTTAATAACGAAGAGAATGGTCTATATAAAATTTCGTTTTATTGAAGTTAAGATGTTGAAAACAATGTTTAAATATGCTCGAAAATCAGGCATATTTGCTACTCAGGAGCATGAAATGAATTTCGCGTGGGGGACATTTGTCCCCCGTAAGAGCCGTGTAGGGATAAATATAGTAAATTTGAGGTTAGTAGATACAAAAATTTTTAATTTTTATTTTCACTTAATTAATGAGAAAATTGCAATTAGAAGGATTAAGGGGCTATACCACTTTGAACGCTCGAAAAAAGGTTATTTTCGGGAATTTTTTCTGAGCAAATTATTTTGAAGATAATATGCTCTTTTAAACTTTTCTTACTTTTTGTAACGACTGATTCAATTGAAGTAATACTTTTCAGAAAACTTCATTATATCCTAATGAACATATTTTCTGCTGGAAATTTGGGCTAACTCAAAATTCCCTCGATAAACGAAGCGTCTAAAAGTTGCGTAACATTATTCTGATACTGTTTGGCAAAAAAATTAATAGTTTTTTTTTTTATAACAAATAGGAAAATTTTAAACGAGCATATAACCTTCAAACCAGTTTGAAGCATAGCTCCACTAATTTTCATGTAAAAATATTTAGAACTTTATCTTTTGGAGAGAATTGAAGTCAAAATATTCATTAAATTTTGTTTTTCACAAAATCGCATCTAAAATAATTTAGATTATTTTAAATAACATTTTATACATATATATATAATATTATTGTTAAATCATTATTGTTAATATGATACTTAAACAAGCTTTATTAAAAAATAAACGGTTTTGGTTGCAATCAGTGCAGTTTTCATGAAATCTGAGAATTAACATGATGCTAAAGAGGAATCTGTTGCATTTAGCAGGAAGTAAGCGGGAGTCAGTTTGAAATCGCAAAGCAAAGGCGGAATCTGGTTGGCAATCAGCGGCAGTCAGTAGTCGTTAAGCGTCGAAGAATTGAAATCGCAAATCAAAAGCGGAATCTGGCTAACCTTAGACATTAGTTTTAAAATCATTTGAAATCGCTTGAAATCATTTGAAATCGTTTGAAATCGTTTGAAATAAATTTAAAGGGCATAACGGAATAAGCATGTGAAATCTGCCCCCGCACGTATAAAGCTGAAATTAATGTCACAAGTTCGTATCCATAAGGTTTGAAAGTCCACCAAGAAAAGAAAAATCAAAAAAGTGATTTTTCTCGAAAATGGCTCGACCTACTTTGACGAAAAAAATATATATTGTAGTCACTAATGAGGCTATTCCAAATAAAAAATTTCAAAATTTTTTGAAAAAAATTACAGGTCAAAAAAAATTTTTGAAAAATTCAAAAATTTTTTTTGAGGTTATGTTCTCGAGCGACCACTTTCATATTTTGCGTAAACATTCCTTAGAATGTCCTTCATAAAATATATTTTTTTTTTAATTTTTTAAAGGTGGGTAACAATGTTAAAAAAATAAAAATCGCGCATGCGACGTTGCGAATTAGGGTGGTCCAAAAATGCATGGCAATAATTTTTTTGATGCTACAGAGTCTCGATCCCCCCAATTTGTTTCTAAATCCGGAAAAAGAAATGTCATATTTTTTTTTTAATTTTGATTTTAACACGTGTCTATTTTAACTTGAAGTTTCCCATGTAAATTGCATGGGGAAAAATCACTTTTTGGAGTTTTTGGAATAATTTTTCAGGGTTTAGGAAAATGTTATGGGAAAGTATAGAGGCTTATTGATGACTATCCAGCAAAGAATTTCATGTACCAGACATATGGGTTTGACACCCCTAACACACCCCCACCGTGCCTTGAAAACTACCCTTAAAACTAAAATTGCCATTTATTCATAAAATCGACCTTCTGAGTGCTTTATTCTTCATTTTTTTAAACAAAAATTATTTCTATCAATCTACTGAATTATTTATCAACAATATTTAATTAACTTTTAATTATTTAAACAAATTGAATTTGTTTAAATAATTTTTCTTTCGAAAATTCTTTTTTTTTATTAAAGATTATTACTATTTATTTAGTAGAATATTTATTAACATTGATTAATTAATTAAAAAAAAAGAATTTTCGAAAAAAAAATTATTTAAACAAATTCAATTTGTTTAAATAATTGAAAAATAGTTAATAAATATTAATAGTTATAAATATTACCTAAATAAACCAGCATTACCTGTATCTTATAAAAAAATTCTTGAAAATAGGCCTTTTTTTGTCGAATTAACCTTGCCCCCCCTTAAGCCGTACAATATAGATGCTAAACCGTATAATCTGGATGTTAAATTCTAAAATCCTGGATTATAAAACTTAAAATGTAGATTATACGGTTTAACATCCAGATTATACGATTTAATATCTAGAACGCTGTCCCATAGTTAACCTTCCAAGATCATAAATGGTACAATCCATTTTTCTCAGTGTGGATTGATTAAAATGCCTATATTGGCCCAATAATGTTAGCCGATCTTTAGCTGCCGAAATTGGACAAGCCTGGGCCGTGTGTGTGAGATCCGGCAATTCGCACTTGGGAATTTTCTTGGAGATTATTGAGTTAAACGGAATAAATTGCATTTCCGTTTTATATGCTCTCCAAAGTGAAATCCAAAGCTCTTTTCAGAACTGGGTTACAGTCAGTAACAGATATTAAATTTTAGTAGCAACAAATTTTAAAGACTCGTATACCTACTGCAGAAACTTTTCTCGCATCGCGCGCAATTATTGGATGCAGCGTGACTTGCCTCGGATGAATTTCATAATTTATAGCACTGCATCTTGAAAATCTTGCCAGTACGTTTTTACTCCACTCCGTTCTTCACTCCTTTTTCATTTTTAGATTTTCTTTTTATTTGTTAATCTTCTGCTCCACCACTGAAAGCACTGGCAATCTCTCGCCAGGGAAGCAGCGAGAGGGCGTTAATTCCTTAACAAAATAATCAACCAGAAGGTCATATTGTAATATTTAAATATACCTTTAGAGCCGAATTTATTCAAGTAATATTTTTAGTTTCTTAGTATTTGTAGCATGACGCGGGTCAAAGATTTTAAGAGATTTTTAACTAATTTTCGAGAATTTGTGGTAATTTTAAGGTGTTTTAATTAATATCACAAAGAATTTCAAATAGTTTGAGGATTTTTAAAAGGTTTCATAAAATTTCAAAGATTTCAACGCAGTTTATAGGATTTCAAGAGATTTTATGGGATTTTAAAAGATTTAAAATAATTTTATAGAATTTAAAAAGATTTTCAAGATTTAAAGAGGTTTTATGGGATTTTAAAGGTGTCATGAATTATAAATAATTTGAGAAGATTTAAAAAGAATTTCGACGACTTTCACAATTTTCAAAAGATCTCACAATATTTAAAAAATTTCAAGACATCTAAAAGGATTTTACGAAATTTGATGTGATTTCATAAGGTTCCAAGATATTTTGAACGATTAAAAATAATTTCTAGGGTTTTTAAAAAGATTTTTAAGGATTTAAAAAGATTTTTAAGAGTTTTTAGGAATTTTAAAAAAATTTAGAAGAGTTTAAAAATTTTGAATGATTTTGAAGGATTTCAAAGATTCGAGCAAAGATTTCAAGAGATTTTAGAAGATTTGAAGAAGTTGTAAATGATTTTAAAGAATTTGAAGGGATTTCAAGTCACTTACACGGAAAAAAATAGTACTGGAAGAATTACCGAACTATTGCGATGTTGAGGACATGAGAAAAATTCGGGAGATAACCTATAACTTTTCGGTAAAACAACTGAAACTATTCCAGAAGAATTACCGAACTGACATTCAGAAAGTCAGATTTCTGACTTTTTCATTCTCAGTTCCGTAATTCTTCTGGAATAGTTTCAGTTGTTTTACCGAAAAGTTATAGGTTATCTCCCAAATTTTTCTCATATCCTCAACATCGGAATAGTTCGGTAATTCTTCCAGTACTATTTTTTTCCGTGTAAATGAATTTCATAGGATATTTAACGAAATTCAAATAGTTTAAGAATTTTCAAAATACATTACAATACTTATAAAATTTCGAAACATCTTATAGGATTTCAAGTGATTTTAGGGATTTTAGTGGTTTAAAAAAAATTAAGAATAGTTTAAAGATTTTTAAGAGATTTCGAATTTAAACCTCTATAAATTTTTTAAAATTCTTAAAATCCTTTTGGAAATCTTTTTAAATCACTTGTATATAATATCCTGAAATTTTTAAAAATGCGTTGAAATCTTTGTAATTTCGTAAAATCTTTGGAAAATCCTTAAACTCTAAGAAATCCTTCGAAATTACTTTAAATTTCTTAAAATCATACGAAATTCTTTAAAAACTTTTAAATATTTTTAAATCTCTTAAAATCCTTTGAAATTCTTTTAAATTTAAATCATTCAAAAAGTCTTACAATCTTATGAAATTTTGCAAGCATTCTTAAAGTATTTGAAATTCTTTAAAATTAGTTAAAATCTCTTGAAATCTGTAACGTTTAAAATTTCAAATTAAAAACAATGAAAAAATAGAAAATTCACGGAAAATGGAGAAATTATGTGATTAACCCCCAGATCATAACTCATTATCATTAATTTTTAAAAATATTCCACTTTTAAATTAATTATATTAACTTCTAAACTCATTGATGGTTTACAACTTTATTAAAAGAGTGCACGATCACTTTTGAAATAGTTCCATATAATTATGTCGCCACTACTTAATTATTAAATAATAAGTCGTATTTTCTGGAAATAATTGTGCTTATAATTAGAAGCGGTTTCTAACAGGTAAAAATCCAGAAGGACACGAATAAAATGAATAAAATGATTTGAATGAAAATTTGATTAGCTTCCGTGTTTTGTTTTGTCGGTTACGTCCCTGTTTCGTCCTTTATTTATTCCTCTTCTCTGGTGTTGGGGCAGATGGGTATTTGATGAGGTAAACAGAGCGATGTTTTTTAATGCTGCTCTGACTCACATGCCTCGACTTCAACTTCCTCATCCCTTTCGAACGAAACCCCACCTTGTTATAGAAAGTCGTAAATGCGCCCTACGAGAGATTTATTGATGCATATCGCAAATTAATGTTGAGTACCAAGGAAGGATCTCTCGTTGCCGCCTCTCTTTCACAAAACAGAAGCGCGTGCTGTATCTGACATTAAGATTTGCACCCCTTAACTATCAGCATGTCTGCGACCCTCCTTCCCTGCCTTAAATTAGCAACCAACATTCGTGAATTACCACAAACACTATCCTTTTTCTGACAGCTATTCTTGCTTGACAATGTTTGGTATGATTCCACTTTAATGTTACCATCGCAAATATATTATAATATATATAATATATTATTATATTATAATTTAGTTGAAAACTACTAACTGATACTAAGAAAAATTATTAAAAATTCATTTATAGGGTGCCTTCTGTGCGGGAATTTAAGGAAATCCGGGAATCCTCCTAGAATTTTGAAATATTTCAAGAGATTTTTAAATGATTTTGTGGAATTTTTAAGGATTGCAGGAAATTTTAAAAGATTTTTAAGAATTTTAAGGAATGTAAAGGATTTCATGGAATATTAACAAAGAAGGAATTTCGTGGAATTTTAAAATCTTTCTAGTAATTTTAAGAGGTATTATTACTGCATATTAAGTATGCAGTAATAATACTATTACAAATTTTGTTCGCATTTTTAATTTTTTTCTGTCAAGGTTTGTCTGAAAGTCAGGGAAAAGTCAGGGAAATAGGGAAATGAAAAAATTGAATCTTGTGGCCATCCAGTTAAACTCTTCTGAATTTTTTTGTAATTCCTTCAACTTCTATAAAATCATAAAATAAATTTCAAAATTTGATAAAATCGATTGAAATCTCATAAAATTCTTCAAATTTGCTAAGATCCCTTAAATTTACTGAAAGTACTAATTCGTAGTAAAATTCTCACTAATTCATTTATTCAGGAAAATTTTCCCTACTACTTGAATAGCTTAATAATTGTCCATTAAAAAGATAAAAATTGAAGCCAGTGAAACTTCAGTAGATTTTTCACTGAAATCTTTAAAAATGAAATTCCATGAAATGGCATTTCTAGAAAGTATTATAAAAACATTTTTATATTTAAATTTTAATATATTTTTGAAATTTTTTCTGTAATAAATTCACTTTAATATCTTTCATTTATAATAATTATATTGTTCATTTCCAGATTCTACAAATTAAAAATATATCTTAACTGTAAAAATTCGACTATTCATTTTTCAGTTCATTTGTTAAATGTCCAAATAATTAAATTTCCATTAGAGATTAATATTTTTAAATTTCCTGTAATTTCAACAATTCAATCTAAATCAATTAATAATTATTTGAAATGAGATGTTTCCCTTGAGTTTTTTACGGCCTAAGCCGGGGTTGTCAAGCAGCATGGGGCCCACGCACTTGAGAAATTAAAAGTGCCTTTCGCGACCGTAAAGCCATCGATAAATCAATGCGTGATTATATCGACTTATAATATAAAGTAGGCTCAGGTAATTAGACGAAAATACATACCTAAGTATCGACTACATTGTAACCTTAAGTTAGGCGTAGAACCTTAGTAGAACAGGTGTGTTCAACTGAACACAAATCGTAGGTCTTGATCGATCCTAAAAAATAATTAAGAATAGAGTACACTCATCGCTTGATACACGCCCAGTCGATTCACGGCCGCATTGACGCTTGGCTGATTCTGCGGCCCCCCCCGAGCGTCCCTTGACAGCCAACACTGAATAGTGCCGGTGCTCGAAGTAACCTCGAAGTCAGTGCCGAACTGCGTAGCCTGCGTAGTATAGAAATGAACGAATCTTGAGCATGGGTTCAGAGTCTACATATATACGGTCCTGAGTGCTGACGTAATAGTGCTCGCTCGTCGCATTTTAATTGCGTTCGATTCATGGCCGCCTATCCCGGAGAGTGGCCGTGAATCAAGCGATGAGTGTAATATTATAAGAAAAATGAAAGGATTTCCTCCGTTCTCTTTACAGAAATCTTTATTTTTCTTAAAATAGGGAGGGGTGAGAATACAAAACAAAACAAAAATTTTCATTTTTAAATAGTAAGTAAATTTTTTTTAAATTATCATAAATTTAAATAAGTGAAAGAGTAATCGCCCTTTGCAACTACGAAGAATTGAACTTATTAATTCTTAAAATAGAAGAGTTTTTAAGTGAAAATTATTTATTGTCGTGGGGAGCCTTACAATTTTCTCTTCATTTTTTGGAATAAACAACTTCTAGAATATAAGAAACAAAAATTTATAAAATGAATCAAATTTACCTCTATTTTTATAAGCATTGCTTAAATTTAGAGTAAGTTTAAGTCACACTATATTCTATAAAGTAAACAACTACCAAAGATAACCTCAAATTTTTATAGGTTATTAAATTAAGATGAATTAAAGCAATTAAAATGACAAAAATGTACATACGTACCTGAGAACTTAGTTAAGATAAAGTGGCAACTGTAAATCTGTCTTGAACAATCAAAATTATTTTTAAAAAATTTCCATGGCAAAACATGAGTAAAATTTTTTTTTGTTTTTTTGTTTTGTGTGTAAAGACCATCGACAAATGGAAATGGACCGCTAACCCTGTGGGGAAAATGGAAGTAGGCTTTAGAGAGAGAAAAAAAAACGTAAGAGAAAAACCTGTCTCTTTCTAGATAAAGCTTATTGGTGGAGATCAATCTCGACTATCTTGGATCAGATAATCTAGATAGATCTCGACCAATCAGCTTTACCTAGAAAGAGACAGGTTTTCCTCTCATTTTTTTTTCTCTCTAAAGCCTACTTCCATTTCCCCCACAGGGTTAGCGGTCCATTTCTATATGTCGATGTTATGTTAAAGACTCATGTTTTCGTCTTTTCTTGAAATAAGAGGGGAGGTGTGATGAGTAGGGGAGAGTCGTCATGGTTAGGCCATCGTCATGGTTGGACCTTTTCAAGTTTTCAAAAACATGAAATCTTCCAGGTTCGCATATTTGTGTACACTCATCGCTTGATACACGGCCAGTCGATTCACGGCCGCTTTCACGCTTGGCTGATTCTGCGTCCACCCCGAGCGTCCCTTGACAGTCTACACTGAAGTGCCGGCGCTCGAAGTGACCTCGAAGTCAGTGCCGAACTGCGTAGCCTGCGTAATGTAGAAATGAACGAATCTTGAGCACGGGTTCAGAGTCTACATATATACGGTCCTGAATGGTGACGTAATAGTGCTCGCTCGTCGCATTTTAATTGCGTTCGATTCACGGCCGCCTACCCTGGAGAGTGGCCGTGAATCAAGCGATGAGTGTATTCTGTGGATAATATTTGACAAGATCCCAAGAGAAATATTCAATTTTCTAACTAGTTTGGTTGTGATGTGACGCGATGTGGTTATGGTGCTTGCCGCCATGGTTGAGCCATTTGTGTAGTAGTGGTTGGGTCACCGTAATTTTTGTTTATAATCACGGCAACAGCATTACTAAATGCATTATTGCTTTTTTCAGAACTTGTGGTACTAAGCGGTCTTCCGATCGGGGCAATTGTCAAAAATTTTCAATAAACTGTGACTAAAAATCGAATAAAAATGAATTTTATTACTTCACGACAAAAATCGTAATAAATACTTTACTTTAATCGTAATAGATCGGAATAAATATAATACTTTAATCGTAATAAATAGGGGAGACCGGGGCTAGTTGGCCAACGGGGCAAGTTGGCTAATGCCCTTTTTTTAAACAACGGTAATATTAACAACCTCACCACGCGTAGTGTAAGTGTATTAAGTTGTGCAAAGACTTCCGGTGTGATTTCATTGCATTTCGCAGCCTTATGTCGAAAATATCATTGAAAAACTGCTTTTGACTGTGGTCAGTAAAATTTTTACTTTCTGGTTTTTTCATTTTATAGATTAATAAATAATCATTATTGTCAAATCTAAATATGGTTTTCAAGTGTCTATACTAAGAGCTTTGAAATGATGTATCGTTCAAATTTATTGCTTGGGTTCCTTAACATATAAAAAAATGTAATGTTAAAAAACATAGCCGGGGTAAGTTGGCCAATGTTGTCAAACCCGCTTTATAACCTCTACGAGAAAGTGCAATTTTGACAGACTCGCCTGTCAAATTAGCTTTGCAGGATGAAAAAGAAAAGAGCCAAATCAAAAAATAAGCACAAGGTGCTTCAAAAAAAACCACTTCATCGAAACGAAAAGTTTCAACTTCGGTGGCTGCGACCAATAAAAAACTTTCGGTAAAACGAGCGAAGAAAAGTTAAATTTATTATGATAACTTAGAATTAACTGTTCAAAAAGTTATAAAGATTTTATAAACGATAGGCTTCGATTGAAATAAGTCTCAATAAAGAAGTAAATTAATAACATTACTATTTTATTAATTATCCCATTCATTAGTGGCTTTTATAATGATTTTTTTCGAATTGGCCAACTTACCCCGCCCACTTGGCCAACTTGCCCCGTACTCGGGGCAACTTGGCCAATTCGTCACCTCTCTCAAAAATATTCTGCCATTTTTTCAATAATTAATATAAACGCCTAAAAAAATTCTCAGTACTACCCAAGAATACATACTTTTATATGGTGAAAACCGCAATTTTTTAAATTTAAAAGGAAAGTTAAGAAAAATCGTTAAGTGAAAAATTGGCCAACTAGCCCCGGTCTCCCCTACTTTACTAAGAATCGAATAAAAGTGAATTGTATTACTTTGCGATAAAATTGATCAATTATGATTTGGTATATGTGTTTTGAAGGTGATGTTTTCTGCTGAAGAAGAAAAAGCGCTAGTCGGCTATGTCAAATAATGCAGTGACCATTACTACGGTCTGAGTATCTTTGAATTGAGAGAGCTTGCCTATCAATTTGCTAAAAAAATTCAAGTAAAAGAGAAGTGCATTTGAAGTGCGCGAAACTCACAAAGATTTATTTCATTTGTCAAAACTGTGAATCAGACTAATTTTTTCTGCATTATTTTAGGTTATAATTATGAAATACTGAATAATAAACAAAACTAACTTCATACTTAGTCATTTGAAATCATTTCAGAATATATTTTGCCGATTTTCAGAGGTGGCCCAACCATGACATACAAAAGCTCAACCATGACGACTTTTTTTTTAAATGCCTATAACTTTCTTCTCTT
Organism: Synergus itoensis; assembly: GCA_904066005.1. Lineage (NCBI taxonomy): Eukaryota > Metazoa > Arthropoda > Insecta > Hymenoptera > Cynipidae > Synergus > Synergus itoensis. The sequence goes on along the minus strand of CAJFCP010026041.1, from coordinate 50,832 downwards.
GTGTCATATTAATTTATGTCTGCTAGAAAAAAGTTTTGCAATCATCACATCTTTTAAGCCGTATGCTTAAATTTCTTAAATTATTTCTTAAACGAAAGTTATGGACAAAAGTTTAAAAGTGGCCTAACCATGACGACTCTCCCCTACACATGTGTGCTCATCGTTATTGCGCAAGTGCATGAAAATAAAGGCTAATTCACAAGCCCGCTCATCTTTTAAATCGAACGTTTTAGATCACGTGATCTATTTTAAATATAAAATTTGAATGTAGAATTAGATTCAAAGGCAGAATTGTAGATCTAAGGAGACTTTAGGATAATAATTAAAATAAGAATAAATGATACGACGTCTTTCCCACGGAGTGTCCTTGAAATTGTAAATTAAACTAAGTAGAGACCGTTTTCTACTAGAGAAAGCGTTTCCGGGTCGTTTTATGAGTAAGTTTTAGAATTTGAAAATTTTATATTTTAAGGGTTTAATGTTTCGAGCCTCTCGAGAATTTCGCAGATGTTTATAGTATGCGTCGAACGTGACTCACGAACGTAGCGTTAATATTTTACGTGAATACATTTTTGGTAAATAAACAGTTTACTGAACTGAATCAAATTATAAGTAGATTGTATACAATTATTGAGTATAAAAGAATTTAATCTACCTAAATTTTCTGGAGTAATAGTGTTGATTCAATCTCATTAAAATGTCATTATTATTCGCTCGATCTCTTGTGTTTAGAGTAATTCGTCCCTGCATTATAATCTCCGAATTCTCCCCCTCTCCCCCCTCTCTCATGTAAATGCGCGCGCATTCGTTCTTGTTACTGTTACTGAAGAAATCCAGCGAATACGAATCGACGATACTCTATCTCTACACGGAGAAAAATGGATAGTCAGGTTGACTACTGCTGTCCCAACGTAAAACCTAGTAAGTGACATTTGCCATAGAGACTATATTCCGACATACGCGCACGGAAAAATAACCTCTATAGCAAATGTCACTTACTAGGTTATACTTTTGGACAGCAGACTATCTGGAGTGTAAAACTGACTATACTGGAGTTTCAACTGCAGAACAGCACTCTAGATAGTCAAACCTAATATCCGCGGAATGTTAAAAATGGTTGTTCAGCTTGACCATCCTAGAGTGTAAGTTTTACAACCCTGGAGTGTAAAACTGAGAGGTTATGTTCTAAAGCAAAATAAAAAAAGGCTTTACTTCCAAGCAGACAGACAGACAAGAAACGTATTCTTCACTTACCTAACGCACACAAACCTAATTCTATAACCTAACTTAACACTACTACATACAACGCAATTCCTTAACGCAGAATATCGCACGCTAAGTATATCGGCCGAAATGGTGTCCTTATATACTAACCAGCCAAATTCTCACCGCTTGTGAGAAACGCCCAGTGCCGGGCCAAAAATTGGTGGTGACCACGGTGACCACCACCGTGGTGGTGACCCATAAGTGTAGCGGCGCGCAGACGCGTAGTGTCTCAGAATGTAATCCTGTCACTCTGAAATATTCAAACAGACCATAAAATAGTCAGTCTGACTATTAGGAAAAAATGATGGATAGTAGTTGGTACTATCTAGATGGTCAACCTGACTATCTAAATTTTGACACTCCAAGTTTCTCTATCCATTTTTCTCCGTGTATAATTTTATACAATCTACATACTTACAGTTTGATTCAGTCTAGTAAAAATTGGTTGGGAAAGTGTGTGAAAAAAATTTTTGGAAAAGACGTTTCAAAAATGAGACTTGAGAAAAGATTTCATTTACATGGTGGGATAAGATTTCTGTTTGGGTGGTTTGGAAAAAGGAAGAGAGAAATGGGTTTTAAAAAGTTGGTTGAAAAAATGGGTGTCAAAGGGGTTTGGAAAAAGGGGAAGAAAAAGATAGTAAACATAATTAGAAAAAAGGGTTTGGAAAAGAGCATTTTTTGAACTCCGAAGACTAAATTTTTCCAGAGGTTGTGTAGATATTATTCTGTATTTTTTCTAAGGTATGTTGGATCATTTTGACTTATTTTTCGCGATACCAGGGATTGCAAATCAGTTCTCAAGTCAGTGAATTCGCGGAGGGTTCAACCCCAGATCTAAGAATGCAGCTGACACTAAATCCACGCTCAGACAGCATCCGTACAGACGAGATTCGCGATTCGGCGAGCTGGATTTTTATCAAAATTACTCTCGCTTCGATAACACTGGCATATCTCGAAATGATCTAAATAATACAAAGCCTTTTCGTTTTTATCCGATTTGAGTTCCTGGAAACTGTGTAATCGTTGCATTTTAAATAAATACGCATCTTCTCAAATCTCGGTTATCGGAAATGAAATGAAAGCAATTAATCATAATTTTCTATAATATGTATTTGAAAAATTAATCCAAGAAAAATGTATTCCATAAAAATTCGACGTTTTTCTTATAGAATTCTCAAATAAAATAAATAATTAAATAAATTCTCTGAAACAAATATCAAATTTTTGTACGATATTTCGCATGTGAAGATACAAAATAGGGAAGACTTAATTTATTAAATTATCTACTGTAACCATTAAACAAATTTAAATCTTAGATACAATCTTTTTCCGGTTTTACACCGAATTATACGGAAATCCCATTCAAGCACGAAAATTCTAGTGATCACTTGACATCAACCTAACAACGTTCGAGAGCTATAGCGTCATGCGTGTTTCGAGTTACTCGATGTTCATTTTGATAGATAAACAAGTCTCAGCCCACTTTTGGGCTGAGACAAAATTTTCTAAATGCCATAGGTTATTAGCAGCCCCCTGCAACGACGTTAGTTCACTTGTACCGTCAAGTGAAGCGCGGAGCGCAGATGGCGCTGAGAGTCTTTCCAGTCTGTTTTTACATGACAAGCATAGGCAAAATTAGTTAGAAATTAATTTAATTGATATTATTCGTAATGACAATCGGTTTTATGCATCACATAATTGAAGCTTCATATCTTTTTAAATATTAGAGTAATTTTAAGTAAAAAAAAAATTATCAAAATCTTTTTTTCCAAATGTGAAGTTGCTCCACTTTTAGAGACTCATAGTGATAATAGTCTTGTTTATCCTAATATTAGAATATTTTCTCTAGTTAAAAGTTTGGAATCGCTTTTTAAACAACATGGCCGTTTAAATAACTGTTTCGATATAATAATTAATGACCTGATTTTAAATAAAACATTTAAATATCCATGTGCTGAACACAGCTGTGACGTTCGTGTGTTCGTTATCAAGAACTATTTATCGCTTAGAATGAGACAGTTCGCTAAAGAAAGCAAAATTAAAGCTAAAAGGCGAAATGTTATTCAAAAAAAAACTTAGCCGAGTTGCTGAGGTTTAAACGGCTTAAAGTTTTAAACAGTGTAAATACTTTTATTTTAGTTTACGAAGTTTATTCAAATTAATCATTTGTTATTGTTTTAGGGTTACTGTCGTTAATAAATTGCTTATTTATACCAGCATATGATGTTGTTCTTATTTTAATTTTCTTTCCCATTAAATCAATTCCTTACCCCAATATAAAATTAGAATATCTGTTATTTAATTTCAATTTTTAATCAAATTGTATATTTCATAATAGTAATTTTGTTTATGAAATGTAATTTCGCAATGTTATTATTAAAAAAACATTTTATCAGTTTTGCCCTATTTTTTGTAACTATGTAATAAAAAAAATATATTAATTGTCTCTCCATGCTTTTTTTCAAACTTATTTTTTGCAAAAATATTTTATATAATTTTTATAGACTAATTTGGAATGCAACAATAAAAATTAGTATAATTATAAGTTTAATTTTATTTCTTGAGTTGAAAAAAATTTAAATTCATTTCCTCCAT
>CAJFCP010026041.1:28033-42364 GCA_904066005.1 Synergus itoensis | reverse complement strand
ATTTTTGAACGTTTTTTTTTTTAAATTAAAGTACTTTCAAAGTACTACGGCGCTACTACCTAATAGATGGTCCAGTCCCTATCGTTGTCCAGAATGGTCTGGCACCTTTTCGGCATGCTTTCCACTAATTTTTCAGCGTAGTCCGTTGGTAAATCTAGATATATCTTCTTGATTTTTTGCGACAGCTGTTTTAGGGTGAATACACGTTTTCCAGCAAGCTTCCTCTTCAAAACGCTCCAGACATTCACGATTGGATTTGCATCTGGGGACTGTGATGGCCAGTCCAAGGTTGTGATGTCATTTTCCGCTTTCCAAACGGTGCTGAGACGGCTTCGATGTTTAGGGTCGTTATCCTCTTGCTAGATCCAATCGACATTATCGGCTCCAAACATCTTTTTAGCAGAGACCTTAGAAGACCACGTTGATATATTTGGAGCATTTTCTGAGCATTGAGGTTCTCGGTGAAGAGCTCTAAACATCTAAAACCGCTCTCGGAGAAGCATCCCCAAACATGGATCCTCACTGGGTGTTTAACGGTCCGCTGGAGAAATCTACTGCCTACCGTAGACCAGGCATACTTTATGGGAACCCATGCCCAGAACGACGCTTCATCAGAAAAAATAACGTTTGGCCAGTCCCGGTGGAGATTTTCCGCAGCCCATGCCTTTCGTTTTTCCATATGGGTTTCTGAGAGCAGGGGTTTTTGCCTCGTGGTACGGTACTGTATCTTCGATTCAACCAAACGCTGTCGAATGGTGTTGATACTAATGTAGACTCCCTTTTTGGCTAGTATAGCCTTGGCATCTCGCAATCCTAGAGTAGGGGTACGCTTGAACAGCTGCACGATCTCATTTTAATTCACGTGCGTTCTCTCGGACGGTTCGAGCGATACTAGAACGACTTGGCAACAGCGCCGTAGTCCTTCGAAAGTACTTTAATTTAAAAAAAAAAACGTTCAAAAATCTGTAATATTTTTCGAGAAATCGACCAACGTTTCTTGTTGAACAGACTGTAATACTTATATATAACTGTCTACTTACGTTCTTCATTTATAAAATCAGTTAAAACTATGCTTATTAATCGAAGTTACTTCTTATTCCCGATGTTATTTTACATACAATTATGCTAATCTAATTAAGCTTAAAAGCTAAATAAATACTATTAGCTATTTAGTATATCTACATTTTTCTAGAGATCATTATACATATAGGTTATTTCAGACTTGATTTTACAAAAGCTAAGTTTGTGACTTGCAAACTTTTGCAACGTCACACCACGATGAAGTGAATAATTATGTTAATGGAAAATGTAATTACATAACCGAAATTCGGTAGTTTTGGCCAATAGAGTACAAAGGCTTCGATTCGGTTGGATAATACTAACTCGTAGTACGACAAAGTTGAATGAACAAACCAAAAGCAACAAAAGAAAAAGAAAAAGAGAAAAGGGAAAGAAAAAGAAAAAAGCAGATTTAAAAAAATGAGATCGACAATGTAAACAAAATTTAAAAATATTACGTTTTGCTCTTACATATTTAATTTTCTACGAATTTTCTGTTTCGGGTCCTGTAAGTACTCTGGCAAACTTTCATTTTCTATGTCGACGTTTTGGCGAATTCGGTGAATTTATTCTAAAAGAAAATTTATTCTTCGAAGTTAGAAATTTTTCCGCGGTTTTTTCCCTCTAAGCCACACCCAAATTGTTCTTGCACGTGTCCAAAGCTCTTTCGGATATTAAATTCCCCTTTTTCTTTTTTCTCCTTTCCCTACCATCGGCCAAATGTTTTCTGGCACGAGTCGTTACATATAATCGATTATTGGGGTTTTTCATTTACGTTTCTTTGGATCGAATTCACAGATGGCTTTAATGAATTAGTCAAGGTGAAAAGTACCTCCACGCTAATTATCCAACTATAAATCTATAAATTATTTAGAAAGTTATTAATTAGAATTTATGATACTACACTGAGAAAAAAGTTTGGTTTGACCAACAAAAATTTTGTTGGCTCAACAAAATAATTTTGTTGTTATTTGTGCAACCAAACTGTTTTGTTGGCCTAACAAAACTATTTTGTTGACTCAACAAAATTCGTTGGTTAGCCTAAAAAAATAATTTTGTTGGTATACCATTTATGTATATATATTATTCAGATGAAAAAATACTTTTTATATTCTCAAAACCCAAATTAAATATAAGAAAGAACCGATTTGTATGAGAAAGTCATTTATACTAATTCATAAGTAACATCGGAATGAATTAGTGAATAAATTTTTCTTGCAAATCAGTTATTTCTTATGAATGATTCCGGGATTTGAAAATATATAATAAGTATTTTGATCTGATTTAAAAAGTAATTTTATCTGATTCAAAGGTATGAAATAAAAATTATAAAATATGTAGAACATAGATAAACATTTATTTTTAAAGCTCATGACATTGAGAACGTGGTGAGAGTACCTAAACATTTATTATATATGTTAGTAATCCCAGTTTACAAACGACTTTCCTTCGAATTTATAGGTTAAAATTTTAAATTGCTTGACATATACTTATTTTTGAAGGTGTCGATTAGGCATTTTAAGCCCCAGTCTTGTAGAATTTTTCTCACTTCTGCCATTATTTTTATTTCAATAATTACAATTCAAAGAACGAAACACATCGAAAGAAAAACACCAAAGCGCACAGAACAACGTCATCCGCAGTCATCCGCCATATTAAGCATATGAACGAGTTCGCGTTTCTGATACGCATGCGTGGTCTCGTATCTAATTGGACTAACCAAATAGTTTTGTTGGCTCAACAAAACTTTGTTTAGGTCAACAAAAACAGACTCAACAAACAAATTTTGTGTTACCAACAGAATATTTTGTTGGCCCAACAAAATAATTTTGTGTTAACAACCAAAATTTTGCTAAGGCAACAAAAACTGTTCAACAAAACGTTTTTGTTGTAATAACTAAATCTTTTTTCTCAGTGTATAAAGCAACTATGGTGCGCGCGCTTTGCATGCGATTAATTTATAATTTTTCCACACCTTTTGCTAAAAATATTCAGAGGATTCCATAAAATCTCGTTAAATACTTAAAAATTCTTGGAAATCCAATGAAATTTCACCAAATCCCTTAAATTTTCGGAAAATAAAAATCCTTAAAATTACTTAATATCATAAAACATCTTTAAATTCCGTAAAATTACTTATAATTCTTCAACATATCATCAAATCCCATAAAGTTACTTACCATAAGGGGCTATGCTAGTTTCTCGGGTGAAAAAACAGCAATTTTTGATGATTTAAAAAAAAAACTACACGTTTAATCTTTCTAAAATTTTTCCAGTACACTGAAACCTAGATATGGGTCCCAGTTTGGTTGGTCAGCGAACACATAATAAGGGAGCGTGCAGGTAAATAAGTCAGCGGCGTGTATTAATGTTACGCTAATTATCCAACTATAAATCTATAAATAATTTAGAAAGTTATTAACTACATTACAATTTATTCTAAAAGAAAATTTATTCTTCGAATTTAGAAATTTTTCCGCGGTTTTTTCCCTCTAAGCCACATCCAAATTGTTCTTGCACGTGTCCAAAGCTCTTTCGGACATTAAATTCCCCTTTTTCTTTTTTCTCCTTTCCCTACCATCGGCCAAATGTTTTCTGGCACGAGTCATGTAATTAATGTACCAGTGTTCCCTTTGCGAACTAGAGCTAACTGACTTAGCCACTTGTGGCTACGCTGTTGCCGAGCCGAGCACTGTCGATCTCGCGGCGCTTCTCTTCCCAGGTAGAAATTCACGACTGGTCCAGTACTGGCCCAGTACAGATTGCCGGAGTACCAGTACTGGCCGTATGTACTGGGCCAGCACTGGGCCAGTACTGGCATGTAATGCATGACGGTATTGGCGTTCAGTACTGACGCGGTACTGGACACCAGTACTAGTTCTGTATTGGTATATTACTGGTAAAATACTGGTAGAGTACTGGCTATTATAGTCGCCGTAGTTACTGTAGAATTCGAAAAATTATTTAATAAAGCGGATTCTTGAGGAACTTATAGAATGAATTCAATGATCCTCACAGAAGTAGGATATCCCAAGATATCCTACTGCTTTGAAAGCTTGAATATTATTTGTAGATAAGTAGAAATTATGACCGGGTTCGGGCCGGATTCTGGCTGGGTTTTTGACGATGTAATATAATCAAAAGTTTACAAAAAAAAATTGTTTTTAATATAAGCACTGCACTTAATTTATGTTTTAAATTACACAATCACGCAAAGTCTCTTTTATACATATAATCGCACGCTCACACGCTTTGAAAAATCGCACTCGCTGGGGATCGATCCCCCGACCCTAACATCCTAAACCTAAACGCACGCCCTAACCACCTGAGCTATATTTAACCACTTGGAGTTCGTGAACAAAAACTCAGCCAAGGTCTTTCGCTGAAAAGCCAAAGATAATTGCGAGGAATATAGATATACATTTTTTTTTTGTTTTACACATTTTATGAATAGGTATTTTTAAAAATTTTTCATTTTCAAATTTTTAATTGATCTGTTATAAAACAAAATATTTTTTTCATGAAACTGTATTTATATTTGTATTAAAAAAATTCTTTAATTAAAATTTTTTTTAATTATGTTTCAAAAAATGTTTGTATTCGCGAAAATTGAAATTTGTAAAATTATTGTTTAAGAGAGAATTTTTTTATATTAAAGTTTTGTGTTTATTTAATAGTGACAATTTGGTATTAAAAATATGATTAAAAGTATGTTTTTTTTATCGTAAATACCTTAAATATATTTTCTTTGAAAACTTATAAGTAAAATGTCTTTAATTTTTAGATTTTATAAAAATGACTCGTACATGGTGTTTTAAAAGAACTTTCTAAAAATTGTTTTTACGATGATTATATTTAATATTTATCACTATTTTGTAACACCTCAATAATAATATTAAACAATAAAAAAATTGTTTTTATACGACTGGCATAGTACTGCTCCGTTCGTGGAGCCAAACTTTTGCCAGTACTGGTTGAATTGCCGATTATCTACCGGAGTAGTATTACTCCGTTCGTGGAGCCAGCCTTTTGCCAGTACTGGTGAATTACCGATTATCTGTACTGGCAAACTGTACTGGGCCAGTACTGCCCCGATAGTGAACTCCGGCGGGGTACAGGAATTTCTACCTGGGTTCTCGACTCCTCACCTCACCTCATCTAAGTTTGGGAGCGACCCAATTTTTCAGAAGGACAGACATCTAGGGGACTCATATCTAGGTTTCAGTGTATATTGTACATGTATTCACGTATTTATCATAAAATTTTCGTCAAAAAATATTCATTGGAAGCGGACATACAAGGCGATCCGCAAAGGTCCTTTAAAAAAAGTTGAAATACGGGTGACGGTGTCGGCCACGCTAGGATGCCTGAAAAAAAAAAAAATTTTTAATAAACTATATGAGTTTCTCTAGCGGATGGACCTCTAGCTTTTGAAAATATTAAAAATTATAAAAATGGCATAGTTTTGAAAAAAAGTTCAAATTTTGCTTAAAAAAACGCTCGTTTTTTGTTTATAAAATTTTTTTTCACACTCCGTGCACGAAATTCGATTTCGCACGCGCTGGGTCAAAAAAGCGTTTGCTAAATCAAACTTCGCACACGTCGTGTTAAAAAATACGGTTCGATACATGTGCGAGAAAGTGATTTTAGCCTTGTGTGACCTTTTCACACTCGCTTCGCTCGTGCGCAAACGTTCACACAAGGCTAAAATCACATTCGCGCACTAGTGTCGAAATGTACTATTATATCCTCTGTAAAAACATATAATAAAGACTGTGTGAAAATTTTAAGTCGATCGGATGATTAGTTTTCGAGCTACACCGTCACCCGATTTTAAAAATGCAGTTTTGAGAAAAATAGTATATTACACTACAAGGGCAGAAAGTTGAGATTCCTGCACTGCGCGCCATGATGCCCGAGGCGAAGCCGAGGGCATCATGGAGCGCAGTTCAGGGTTCTCAAATTTCTGCCCATGTAGTGTATACTATTTTTCTTGCTACCCGGTCGAAAGAACCAACAAAATTGCATGTGTGCATTAGAATATATTGATGCCTGCCCCGACATTTGCGGCACGAGCGAAGCGAGTGCTGCTGGTCGGGGGGCAGGCATCGAATACATCTATAAATAAAGGTTTAGATACACCCTTATAAAAGATAACCCTTATAAAAAAAAATTTCAGTCACTAATATTGCTTTCTAAATCATATCCAATAATTGGCACTAATAAACATTAGCAGAGAGCCGGACGATCCTCGCTCTGAAGTTGCACACCGAGTCAGCTTAGGCAATTATCTCATTCACTCTAACACGCTCTCTGAAATTAGCATTGACTATTTGTAAACAAATTTTGACGTTTGAGGTTGTTAAGGTTTTTACTGCCGCTATTATAGAGGGCGCGCGTACAGTTTGACCATTGCATGAAAGTTAGACTTTCTGCCGTATTATTTGTGCCGAAACCACGACTTTCGACTGAGGTAGTAAGAAAACGCATTTAAAGCTTTCAACGCAGATTTTTAGCACCCGTGCAGAAATTCCCAAACCTGGCCCAGATCGGTGATGGAACGCAGAACCTGATCGGGCCCAGATCTGGCCCGATCGGGCCCAGACCTAGCACGATCGCATATATGTAAAATGAAAATTTTCATACTTACAGCTAATCTGCTATTCCAGGACCAGGACCTCTGGAGCCTTTCTTATGACTGTACGAAGGTTTTTCACTCATTTTATTTAAAATTTGTTCTAGCCCGCAATAGTGCCGCTCGGTGCTCCGCCCGCGCCCCGTTTCTGAGCGCTAATGAACAGTGCCGCTTTAAAGTGCTCCCATTTAAAAACTATTAGAGATATCAATTTAAAATTTTGGATACTTATTTTTAGGATGATTAGCTATGAAAAAATACAAAAATAATCGATTTTTTGAAAATGAGAAACTAGCATAGCCCCTTAAAATCTCATGAAATCTCATGAAATCCCTTGAAATCCTTAAAATAACTTAATATCCTATGAAATATCGTAAAGTCTCTTAAGTTTTCTTAAAATTTCATGCAATTTTGTAAAGTCCCTTGAAAGTTCTTAAAATTAATTAAAATTCCGCAAAATATTGTAAAATCCCTTTAAATTTCTGAAAATACCAATAAATTTCATAAAATTCCTTGAATTACTGTGAAATTCGCTGTATTTACAAAAAATAATTCATAAAATTCGCTCAATTTCCAAACCGATTAACCAATCAAATTTTCGACAACAATGTATTCGATATAGGGTAACATCACTTTTCTAAGATGAGAACATTTAAGCATTGAATGTATTTTTAATTGGAAATAATCTGAAATCGCTTAAAGCTTATGTTCTTTTTATAAGTCTCTTACATTTTAGCTAATAATCGAATATGAAAAGTTCACTCTCTTTACATAAACTCTGAAGTATTCAAAACAACCTCGATGTGAGGTACATGGATATTTTATTGCGGTTCCAGCAGTAAGCTTCGAATAGCCTGCCATAAGCTTTTTATGCACTCAGCCACATTCTACATATGCATGTGACCATGTTGGAATTGTAAGGGATGGAGGGGGGGGGGGCATAAAGTGAGATTTCACTGACCCACTTGGCAGCGGATTTTCATAGTGCAATGCGTAATGGATAAAGCGAGTGACGACAATATGAATAAGGGACACTTAAAAATTTACTTGTTACTTCAAAAGTGTCAACATGTTCTTTTTTATTTTTAGAATTAAAAAATGATCGTATCTTATTATTGAATAATAAAAGCACTGCGTGTCCTCTATTTTTTTTTTCTAAAGAAATAAATCATGTTCGGGTATTCCTCAGGTGCACTGTATTTTTTGTATTGACCAAGCATCATTTCTCACAGAAGGCAAACAAAAAAAGAATTATCAACGGAATCCGCAGCTTCATCGGAAAAATCTCGAGTTTATCACACGAACGATAAAGTCCGATAAAAATGCCAGAACCCGGATAAAATACAAGGTAATATTTAACCCATTCGACGTGCCATGGATATTGGTTATATCACTGTGTGCGAGAACATATTTAGATCTGAAAAACCTAAAAAAACTTACATATATTTCGTTTCGATTTTAAAATACTTTTCCAATAAATAAAAACGAGGCAGAATAGAAAATGAAAAAAAGAGATTTACTGGAAAAGTTCTTTTATTTTTGTTAGTGCAGAAATCTGGGCCAAATGATTCTCATTCGCTAATGGAGAATGACGTCACTCTATCGACGAATCAGTTATTTTGGCGCGAAATTTAAATTTCAGGGTGTTTAATTTTAACATGAAATTACAATAATATTATAATAATATTTTGAATGAACTTCCTGACACTAGTACAAATATCTTTTTTTATTTCTAATATTTTAGATTAGTATTAATCAGATTTTTTTAATTAGTTTTTTTTCCTTTTAATTTTAGCGCAATATTAAAACTTATTTGCATTTTTAATAAATTTCTATTAGACAAATTTGTCCGAAAGTCAGGAAAATGTCAAGGAAATTGAAAAATTGGATTCCTTTGAAAAAATTCAAGATAAACGCCTAATTTTTTTTCTAAACTCATTAACTTTTCCAAAACTCATATTTTCTATACTTTTCGTCCAAAGATCTTCTAATTTTTAAGAAAAATCAATTGTATTGTGGTAGGAAGTAGATCTCGAAATTTTTACTAAAGTAAAAATGGCGCCTCATCACTTTCTTCAAAAAGTTACATAATTTTTACAAAATAACTTTTTTATTTCATATTTACAAAATACAATAATGTCAACTTGGAAACTTTTCAGGGGCGTAGCAACGGAATTTTTCGTGGGGGGGCAAACTCGAATGATAAAAAGTATATATAATTATATATATATATATATATATATATATATAAATGCATTTTTATTTAAGTATCACAAACATTTTTGTTATTTTAACAGTCTTATAGCATTTATATCCTTATTACCTGTAATTATATATTTTAAATTATAACATTTTTATTTCAGTATCAAAAACATCTTTGTTATTTTAACAGTCTTATAGAATTTGTATTCTTATTACTTAATTCTATATTCAAAAACATAACATGTCATTAAAGTTTTTTTTGAAAGAAGTGCATAGCTATATGCGTCAGTATTCAGTACAAATGAAAAAGGTGCTTTGTACCAATATAATCACGCTATGTTACCATTGAAATAGGTTCAAGATCAATGTAATTTTGCTTTAAATGTTTCCAAAAGTTGCTTTTCGATCTCTTCGCGAGATAAATTCTCTCATAATCTTTTGTAAATCAAGGGATCCGGTCCTTTGTTTATAAACATGAAGAAGCGTTATATGGGTCAGACGTTTTTGGCTCATTTGAGAACGAAGATAATCTTTCAATCGTCGTAAAGCGCTAAATGACCTTTCACAAGATGCTGCTGAAGCTGGTACTGTCATTATCAAATTGACCAGTCTATAAACTTGATTCAAAAGATCTACAGTAGTGGCAGACAATTTTCGAAGTTGATCGGCGATTTCAGCGCAGCTTGTTGGTTTTTCGCCAGGTATATTCTTCAATATTTTAAGTTGAGGTTGAAGGCTAGACACTTCAAAATCATTTGCAAAAAGTCCCAGTCTAGTTTCTAGAATTTCCTCAGTGGGTACAGTCCCGCTGTATGCATCAAGAAGTATATTTTCTAGCGACTCTAAAGCATCGAGATCTGAAACCGAAATCGATTAAAAAAATTATCATCCTTAATATATGTATAACAAAAATTTTATTTCTAGATTAAACAAAAAAAAAAAAAAAGAAAAAAAGGTCGAATTACTCAATTGAATTAGTCAGTTGAAAACTAGTACCTTTTTGATCAAATCTTCTTTCCAATTCGTTCGAAAGAAGGTCCAGCACTTCAAAGTACTCTTTCCGAAATCGAGCTTTTGATGATAATGTTACCCCGGGAGTAGGACAATCAGAGTGTTCTAAGCGTCGAGGAATTTTTCTCATTCTGGGCTCAGAAGGATATTCAAGTTCGAACTTCGCAGCTTCATTTGTTGCTTCTTCAAAAATGGCTTCAAATTCTGTGTCAGAACGAAATCCTTCAATCGTTTGGATCAAAAGCCTTGCTGCCTGTTTTGCACCTGTGGCTGTTAATCTAGGATTTTGAAGAGCCCGAGCGAGCTGTTCGCAGGGACCAAAAATTTTAATACTCAAAATCAGAAAAAACATCGTATCGAACTTATTGAGTTTCACCAAGTATCCTCGAACTGATGATTTTCTTTCCGGCGTAATAGCTCCCGGTTCGTCCACAATAGTTTGCAATGTTGTTTTGATCCTCATAAACTGCTGCTTAAATCGTGACAATGAGCTCGATCTCACACACCATCGCGTAGGACAAAGAGGAATGGGATTCAATGTTGATTGTGAGGCTTTGAGATCATTTTTGATATTTTCAGTACAAGGTGGAAGAACAATGTTGGCGTAAATGGTTTTTCTCTTTGCTGAGTCCAAACTAACATTCGAAGATTCTCTTACGACGCATAGAATATCGCAAATTCCTGAAACAGATTTCGCCACTTCTTGTAAGGCTAGATCAGCAGAGTGATTTGCACAATGTACCCATAGACACTTTGGTTGCTCATTTTTTAGTAATTTTTGAACACCTTTATTGTTCCCGGACATGTTTCTAGCTCCATCGAAACATTGTCCACGGAGTTTTGTAAAAGACATGTTTAGCCTCAAAAGGACGTCTTTGATAGTATGAGCCAGAGTTGCTCCTGTTGAATTTTCAGGATTATACATACCAACAAAATATTCCTTCACTTCTAAAGTTCTTGATTCAACAAAACGTAAGCAAATTGAAAATTGCTCTTTCCCTTCAATATCCGTCGTGCCATCAGCAATAATGGAAAAAAAAGGTGCGACTTGTGCTTCGTCCATTATATCACGAAGCAACATGTGTGCCATTATTTCAAGCAACTCATTTTGGACATCAGGGCTTATATAATTGTTTGTCCGTGCAAGCCAGTGTTTTAATTCTGGGACATCCATAATTCGTTCTTCCAGCAGTTCTATGAGGTTTCCCTCGTCGTTTTTGTGACCACGGATAGCTGATCCAGCACGCGCTAAATATCTGAGAGAGCTGACAATCACCAGTAAACATTTTTGTGCTTTTTGTTCATCTGTTGATTTAATGGTTTTTAATTGAAGATTGATTGCTTGCGTGT
Organism: Synergus itoensis; assembly: GCA_904066005.1. Taxonomy (NCBI): domain Eukaryota; kingdom Metazoa; phylum Arthropoda; class Insecta; order Hymenoptera; family Cynipidae; genus Synergus; species Synergus itoensis. The sequence continues at coordinate 31,107 of CAJFCP010026041.1, read as the reverse complement.
GCTCACGATGATACAGAAACTCAACATTTTTAAGATGAAAGCTGCTTTTTTCATGTTCATTGAATTTCTTAATAGCTTTTTTCCAATTCCGGAAACCAGTATGTACAAAAGCAGGAGGTACACCAGAAATCCGTGAAGTACTATTTTTCTCAATCATTGATGATGCTTTGATACATAAGTGACATAGTACGCAGTCGTCTTTTTCATCATAATGCAACCAATTATATTTGGTGAACCATGATGCGTTGCATTTTCTACCATCTCTCATAGGGAATGGAAAAGTATTCGTAGGCTGGTTCGGTTTGTGAGTAAGAACATCTTTATTGAGTACCAAAATTGGCTGACACTTCTCGATATCGTCAGCATTTTTCGTGGAAACTGAAATGTGAGTGGAAAGGAGATTTTTAACTTTAAAACATCGAGATTATTGGTGTTAATAAATTCAATGTACTGGTGAATGCAGATTTTCATAATTTTTTGAAATTTTTAGAATGAATGAAAAAAAAAAACACTTTTGGTAACAGCAAATGGTGGTGGGTAGACTTTCTTTAAAATGAATATTGTGTGTGTTCTATAATGCTTCTGAATACCTTTTTCTAAGTCATGCAAACTATTTAGCGTTCTTTGATCTTTCTTCACATTATTTGAAGTCTCGGACTTAAAAAAATCTTGAAGTTTTTTCTGCGCCATTTATAGCGATTGAAAGAATCTGAAAAGTTGTATACATTGAAATTCAGAAAATAATTATAAAATACACTCGAAACTTGACATCTGCGTATCAACATTTTTATGTTTGGCAAATAAAGGGCAAAAGTGCTGTAAAGTAAAGAGCACTACAGTTTAAATATATACGTGACGTGATTTGAAAAGCATAATATAAGATACAAAAAGTTTGATTTACAAAGAATTTGATTTGCCGACTTTAATTTCACAAAAATGGACTGATAAAATAAAAAATTGTACTACACTTATTAGTATCGCAATATCAACGTTCATTAATATAACCTCAAATTTAAAGTCACTCTATAGTTCCTAACTGTCCTCAAATCTGTTGCGGCGTGGCAAATTTTGGAATGTACTTAAAGGCGGAAGTGTTTAATTCTGCATTTTACATGAATTTTACAATCTTCAAGTTTTGAGTGTCAATAATAAAGTTGGTGTAAAAAACACACAATTCTGAATAATATTCAAAATAAGTTACAGTTCTGTTCTTACCTCTTTTTTCTTTTTAGTATCAACCAGAGTATCACATTTATTATATTTAGAATTTAGTATCACATATATATTATATTATACAAGTATATTCTTTTCAGCTTTTCAGTATCACATATATTATATCAGTTTATAACTGTTGACACTGATGTGACATTTGATAAACAAATATCTTGCTTTTGCTTTTGCTATACAGTATGATTCATCTATGCCTTCCTTCGTGGGCGTGTCAACCCAACCCTGGCTTCCATTTGAATCTTATGGAAACCAGGGTTGGGTTGACATGTTTGGGGGGGAAGGCATACATGAATCGCATGAATCTACTTAGAGTTCGAAAATTCTCGGTAATTTATATTTTGTCCTTCTCTTTCCTATAGCGACGTCTTTTTCTAGACAAAGATGGCGCTATAGGAAAGAGAAGGACAAAACATAAATTACCGAGAATTTTCGAACTCTAAATCTACTGTACTCAAAATTGAGAAACTGTCTATTTACTGTCCAAGATAATGCTGCGGTGGCGCTGCGAGCATACCTAACTTTGGCGCGAATTTCATATTTTTAAATGTTAAATTGCGATGTACGCAAAACGTGAAATAATTTTAGAGATAATATTTAATGCGATGGGAATAAAAAAATCACTATCACTTGTTTTTGAGTGGGGGGGCAAAATGACTATATTGCCCCCCCGTCCAAATTTATGGGGGGGCAGCTGCCCCCCCTGCCCCCCCGGTTGCTACGCCACTGAAACTTTTCTCTTTTCAAAGAATTTTAAGTTTCCAGAATCACTAAATACTAAATCCTTTCCGAAAATATATTTCATATTTTGTTTAAATCTGAAGTTATGTAACTTTTAAAAACTGTCATCGAAAAACAAGAAAATAATGAGTTGTTAAAAAAAAATTTGTTCGGCCATCTTGAATTTCTTCAATATTTTGAGTTTTCATTGTTATCACGTGCTTTCTAACAAATAATTTTGACTCTTGTAAAAATTAACGAGATTTTGTTATTAATTGTGGGAATTGTGATTTCGATTCAAATTTGGGGGTCCGCTATTCGTAAATTTTGAAAAGAACATTTTTTTCATTTAGATATATTTTTTCACAATAGTCTAAAGATCATAATCGAACTAACCGATTTCGCTGCAATTTGGTGTAGATCATTTTATACATTCTCATCAGAGAAGGTATTAGATTTGTGTAAAATTTGACCCGCCCCCCGTTTTTGTCAAATGTCCACGTCTTGGGACCCCCTGAACCCGAAAAACGTTTTTACGAATGTATCTGTCTGTCTGTCTGTCTGTTTGTCTGTCTGTGTGTCTGTCTGTAGATTTTTAGTTTGTGAGCACGATAACTTTCGAAAGAATTGACCGATTGGATTAGCCTTTGGTATAATCTTTGAGTGTCCTAAAATGAAGGTCAAGTTCGTTGGCCAGACATTTTGGATAAAAATTAAAAAAGTTAGAGCATTTTGAAAATTTTTGATACCACTTTTTTTTTTAATTTAAAAATTCTATTCTATAATTCGGATGTTCGTAGTACTCAAAAAGTTGAACAATTTTTCCTAATAACTTTTTTGGATAAAAAAAAATTGAAAGACTTATAACATTTTGAAAATGCAAAAAAACGAAAGAAAACCTAAATTAGAAGCCAAAAAGCGCACGATATGAAAAAAAGTCTAAAGATGAAAAATGTTTCTTTTTGAACGCCCTATAGGATAGGTATAACAACTTTTTGAATTTCCTTAAAAAATCGAAAATTCAAATTTTGAGCCAAATGACGCGAGATGCAGAGAAAATGATAAGAAACATAATTATTTGTCTTAGAAAGATCTACAAGTTCTTCTTTGACCATTTTTCAATAGGA
>CAJFCP010026041.1:0-27933 GCA_904066005.1 Synergus itoensis | reverse complement strand
TCATTTGGCTCAAAATTTGAATTTTCGATTTTTTAAGGAAATTCAAAATTTGAGCCAAATGACGCGAGATGCAGAGAAAATGATAAGAAACATAATTATTTGTCTTAGAAAGATCTACAAGTTCTTCTTTGACCATTTTTCAATAGGATGAGTAGTTTTCGTTTTAATCATGAAAAATATTGTTAATCAGAGCCGAGCGCGAAGCGCGACGTTTAAATCAAATATCGAGCGCGAAGCGCGAGTGCCCTGATGAGAATGTGCTCCTTGAGGTCGACAGAACCTTAAGTAAATTAGTTTTCTTTTACATTCAAAGCTGCAATTTAATTTAATTTAAATTTAATTTAATTAAATTTAAATTTGAAGTAATTTAAAAAAAAACATATAGGTACAAGCGTCCTGTAAGGTGCAAGCTTCCTGCAGGGCACAAGCGCGCGAAGCGCGCAACACGGAGCGCGAAGCGCGACGATCAAACTACATTCGATCCCTCGCGCGCCGTAGGCGCGCTCATTTTTGCAAGCGAAGCGAGTCGCGCGCCAAGCGCGCGATGAGAATGTGCCCGCGAGGCGGGCAGATTTTTTTGGTCATTCCAACAAAATAGGGGGGTGAGACCCTAGTGGCCACCCTGAACTTGGTAACTTAAAATTTCCCTTAAATATACGCTTCAACATATTTAATTAAAATTTTTTTTGTAAAATAATAATAAAATGGTAAAATAATAGCAAATTTTAATAGAATCTATGATTTATCCAACACTGGTTTTAATTTTGAATTTTTGTTCAATTTTGAATTAATAGTGATCGAAAGTCAACGAGAAGCGAATTTAGTAAATAGGTGAGGTGGGCTGCGTAGTCTGCGTACGTTTATAATTGTGAGCCCAGTGGGCCATGCAGTGCGAAATCAAATTACCGGAGACCTCATGCAGTGTGGAGAATTCTGGATAATGGAGGGTGCGTAGTTATAGTAGCAAAAGCCTGCGACACTTACGGCTTATGCGGTTTGGGCCCCGTTTAATTTCGTTGCTCAAATTTACTTCCAGTAATGAAACCTCAAATCGATTATTATAGACCATTAATATGAATAGTCCTCAGGTTATTATTCCTACACTATTTGAAACATTTGCAATTTTAATATGCAAAAAATCATGAAATTTAAATATGAAATCGAAATATATATATCATGCATATAAATTTTATAATGGTACATATGTGGTACATATTGGAAAACAGTAATTATTCTCAAAATTGTGAAGAACCGAGTCAAGGAAAAAAAAGATAAAAATAAAATATATAAAAATAAGCTAAACTTTGAATAGAAATAAACTAAACTTGGAATAAAAATAAGTAATTTAAAAAACAGCGAAGCGGGTGTGTGAAAATTAAGCAGGACTTAAAGAAAGCGAGAAAAGTCTGAAAGTTTGGTAAATTGAATTTCTCCTGTTACATACAAGAGGATATTTAAAAATGGCTTTATTAATTATGGCTGAGCAAAATTCCAGTTTCAAAGCTTTGAGTGGTTGAATTCCATTTTCCCGATTATATCGATTAGTGATGATGTTTATCTGGCAGATTAAATATTACTGGAAAATCCGTGGGGCCGTTCACTCGAAAATCAATTGTACGCGATTCTATTTATTCTCTACTAATTCTCTACTGATTCTCTACTGATTCTTTACTGATTTTAGTGGTTCCCCATATGTTTCTGAAAAATTGTTTGACGGGAAAATCTGACTAATTATCAAATTTTATGTAGCCAGTCGTACGAGTATAAAGCGCTTAAAGTTCATTTAACTTTTAATCCAGAATATTCAATGCTTTAAAATACGATTTGAATTATTGTATTTATTAATATTAATTATTTTATCTATTTATTTATTGTATTTACTGTGTATATAGGAATTTAGGGACATCTGGAAGTTGTCCGGGAATTAAAAAAAATCCTGGAATTGTCCTTGATTTGATTTTTGATTCGAAAAGTGGATTTCCGGTTTGAAAAAACTTTTCGGAATAATCAATCTTAATATTGGAACTTTTTGTCAATCATTTCATCATTTGAAATCTTTTTAATTACATATTTTAAAATTCTTTAAAAAGATACTTTAAAATCCTGTCAAATCCCTATAGTAATTCCTTAAAATCACTTAAATTTTTAGGAAACCTGTAAAATGTTTTGAAAATCTTTAAACTCTTCTGAATTTTTTTTAAATTATTAAAAAATTAAAGAATATAGTTTTTAAATAAATTGTAATATTGCAATAGAGCAAATTACGAATGTCGCAATTCTATTATAATAAGAGGAAACTTATATTTATAAGCGGGAAAAATTCGAGAATTGTCCAATTCCAAGAATTTCGTATCAAAATTTATTAGAAACCCTGTTTAAGGTCTCATACTTATTAAAAAAAAATCAATTTCTATAAAAATGTTTTCTAAAAATTTCAAATGAAGAAAAAAATGTATTCAAAAAGATCTATTTCATATTTTTGGAACGCGTTATGTGATAATCAGGTGGATATTTTCTAACCGTTATTTTATCTTGCCGGTAAATTATGCACGAAGAGGATTAGGGAAGGGGTGAATACAAAGACAAATGAACCTCGGAATTCGAGATCCAATTTTCCCTCCTGTAATTTTGTTTCGGTACGAGAGAACGCGAATCAAAGCACTCGAAGTGCATTATCGAATTAGCTTTGCTAAAGTTCCCTTTGAAGATAGAGGGCTCAGCAGTGGGTTTAGGAAAGGAGATCGTTATGCGCGTTTAGTGTTATTTTACACTGCCTTGTTACAAGCGTACTTATAAAAAAAACAGACAGACAGACACATTGGAAAAAAAAACCCTGTGTATGTATGATTTGACTTTTTGAAGCATTTTTGATATTTGATATTTTTTATTTTTTTTTTACGTTCTCATCAGAGAAGGTATTATTTGTGTAAAATTTGACCCCCCCCAGTTTTTGTCAAATTGTATGAAGCATCCAGTGCTTCATACAAAGGAAAAAAGAAACGTTTCAGACCTAATAATTGACAAAGAAACAAACAGAAAAAGAAAAAAGCTCAAGGAAAAGGTTACGTGTCTTCGAAGACACATAAAACAGTTGATAGCAGAAAATTTCTATTCATTTAACTAATTTAGTAAGCTAAATCAATCATTAAATTGAATGTAAACTGTTTCTTTTATTTTTTTTTCTTGCAAATACACTCATTTTCAGCAAAAACCCCTTAATTGTAATTCATTATTTATTGTTAATTCAATAACTTATTTAAATTAAATAAACAATTGCAGTGCCTAGTTTCATTGTACTATAGTGGGAGAACCTTTTAAAACATATTTTACGGCAGCTTAATCTTCGTGATAAATTATATACAATAATAATCATTGATTGTGTTTTTCTCAAAACCACTTTTTTCGAGTTAAGGGGTTTTTTGCATCAAACGCTTCATATATATATATATTACATTCTCATCAGAGTGAATGTATTATATTTGTGTAAAATTTGACCCCCCATTTTTTGTTAAATCTTCACGTTTTCTTCACCCCCTGAACCCAAAAAACATGGTTTTACCAATGTGTCTGTCTGTCTCTGTGTGTGTGTGTGTGTGTGTAGATTTTTATTTTTCGTTCACGATAACTTATGAAGGAATTGACCGATTGGATTGTCCTTTGGTATAATCTTTTATTGTCCTAAAATGAAGGTCAAGTTCGTTGGCCAGCCATTTTGGATAAAAATTCAAAAAGTTAGAGCATTTTGAAAATTTTTGAAACCACTTTTTTTTTAATTTAAAAATTCTATGCACGGATGTTCGTAGTACTCAAAAAGTCGAACAATTTTTCCTTATGACTTTTTTGGATAAAAAAAAATTGAGACATAACATTTTGAAAATCTAAAAAAATGAAAGAAAACTTAAATTAGAAGCCAAACAACGCACGATATGAAAAAAAGTCTAAAGATGAAAAATGTTTCTTTTTGAACGCCCTATAGGATAGGCGTAACAACTTTTTGAATTTCCCTAAAAAATCGAAAATTCAAATTTTGAGCCAAATAACGCGAGATGCAGAGAAAATGATAAGAAACATAATTATTGGTCTTAGAAAGATCTACAAGTTTTCTTTGGGCCATTTTTCAATAGGATGAGTAGTTTTCGTTTTAATCATGAAAAATATTGTTAAACAGAGCCGAGCGCGAAGCGCGAGGTTTAAATCAAATATCGAGCGCGAAGCGCGAGTGCCCTGATGAGAATGTGCTCCTTAAGGTCGATAGAACCTTAAGTAAATTAGTTTTTATCTTCATTTATATAAATAAAGTAATTAAAACAAAAATATATAGCAGCGATAAAGATTGCCAAGCGAGCGCCAGCGCTCGAAGTGCGCAACACGGAGCGCGAAGCGCGACGTGTGTATGAGAATGTGCCTTTTTTGTATGAGAATGTGATTTTTTGTTTAACGATCGACCAAAGCAGAGGGACAAGAAATACGAGTCTTTTTGAGTTACTTTCAACGCAATATCATTGATACCTTTTTCATTACTTTGAATCATTTTTTTTATTTCGTTTTAGAGTTGCTTTTTTTATCCTAGAAGTTCTTTTTTATTTTATAAGTGCTTGTAACTTGATTTTACAATTTATCTGGTCCTAAATTTATTAAATTCTCTTGCATGTTGGATATAGCGGGATTTTTTCCATCATTTCAGTTTCCTGTGGTTTAATATTCGCAAAGGGAAGAGCCAATTTCATCCTATATTCGAAGTAATTAACAATAACTTCGGTAAACCTTCTTATGAGAAGCGGGAGCTAACGAGCAAGAAGCCGGAAATCGACTGCCACTAGGTACATTATATGCGTCGAAACCGATGAATTCGTGACTTCGTATTCATGCAAAAAGTTGAGGCGTTTCATGATAATCTCGGATTCAGTAATTTAATTATAAAGAAATGTAATTAATCAACGTGGTAAATTAATTACACTAGAAATAGGCTATTAATTTGAAGCATTTAAAAAATTATCTTTTCTTTAAAAAAAAACTTCGTGTGGAAAAATTTTATGGAATTGTATTGCCAGGTCTGGCCCAGGTATGGATTTGTCCAGACCGTCTAGTCTGGAAGGTGTAGTCTGGCCAAGATCTTCCAGTCAATCAGTCTTCCATCAAAAAAATTTCTAAATGTTGTGGGATATAATGTAAACAGACATCCAGTAATTAAGAGAATAAAGAACTCACTTTTATTTTACAAAAAGATGTATTATCAAATAGAAAGCAGTACAACTGTGCAACGATTAAAAATTACAGCTGAACACCAACGCGTCCATGTTTCGTCTGCCTACGATCAACGAGAGGTTCCGCGGAATAGCTAGAAGGCGCAGGTTCATATATCGATGTAGGAAATATAAGTATTTCACTACTAAGAATGGCATTCAGCCATTTATATATTTACTTTTCTATGTTTCGTCCCGGGTCCGTCACTGGTCTCATCAGTAAGGCAATGTGGACGGACCCTGTATCCTTAGACACATGGAGAGATTTTTCCAAATGCCGGGAATCGAACCCGGATCGCCTAGCTTCTCAGCGCAGTACACAACCGCTGAGCTATGCTGTTAAGACGATGGTAGTGGTAGGGAGAATATAGTCACTGTGTGGCTATTCCCTACATCGACGCAAATACCCGCGAAATTCAAACGCATTGAAATCTAAAAGAACAAAATATGAAATATAATTATAATAAATTTCCTATAATGTCGTCTTGGCAGTCTAGTCTTGGTCCAGGTGTCGCTGGTCAACCTTCCATAATATAAAATTTCAAAGTATAATTAATTGAAAATATTTATCAAACAATACAAGAAGGAACAGATTAATATTCTTATAGATTTAACTAATTATTATTGAATTACTAAATATACTGATTTGAAAGAAAATTTAAAGGTTAAGGTGTAGAAATTTCGAAAGGGTTCTAGTAGGGCCCTAGAAAAATCGTAACGTTTTCATCAATTTGGGCTCTACTAGACTTTCTAGTAGAAGTTAAATGAGGATCGCCTTTCCACAGCCCTACCAAAGGAAGCACCAAAAAAGACCCTGATTAGTTTTTATCTAGACTAGAACTTCTAGTCCGCACCACACTGGAACCTTACTTGAAATAGGGAAAGATAGGAATATTTCTACACAGTTTATGAAAGTAATTAGGCTTTTTTATTATGATCCGCCATATTAAATCCACTATCTAGTCGGTCTAGTCTGAATTTGGCCAGTGCCATGCAATTTTTCCACACGGACTAATGAAGTTTAAAAAATCGAATTTTTCTAAATGAATGATTTTGAATCGCCACATACACTGAGTGAGCTCCTTTCGTACTCCGTCGAGTCTTGTAAGCTGTAAGTGGCGATAGTTTCACGACAGGAGTTCGCTTCATTTCCGCTTGTGCCCTAAGTTCGAGGTTTTCCATTCTCGAGAGAGGGTGCCCTTATCGCTTGAAAATCCGGCAGAGTACAGCGACAACTTAGCTTCATGGGAAGACGTAAATCAACATTTACTTCCATCCCTTGTAGCGACATTGTCGCCATTATTGTATACTTCCTGTGGTTTTGGCTATTTTACGGATTTATTCGAGTGTAAGACGGTTATTGATACTGAAGGTGGGTTCCGAGTTACCCACAGTGAATCTAGATACTCTACATTGTTGATTTTTAGAAATAAAATGCAATAATAAATTGTAGATACCGGTTACCGACATTTACCGACATTGGACGAATTTAAAGGTTTATTACCGTTTATTCAATTTTCATTTATTTCAATTTTTTCTCCTATACTTGTCACCTGTTTGCATTTTTAAAAAAATCATCTTTTTTACTGAAAAAAATTCAAGAATGATCAATTGCCGAGAAAAAAAATGTTCAAATTAAAGTGAAACAAAAGAGGAGATTCCTGGCGGAAAGTGCAGCTCGAGAAAAGATTTTAAATCGGAGTTGCAATGCTGAAAGTTCAAAGAACAAGCCAGAATTGGTGCTTTCTTTAGTTCTAGTGCGACCCCATTAAATTTCAGCACAGCTGGCACGACACCATAATCCAGAACGCTGTCGTCGGCATCAATGTGGAATATCGCATTATACGATTTCCGCTGTAAAGATTTCGAAAGAAACATAAACGTAGGAGTGCATATAAAATTGTAGTAAGTAGAAGCAATGAAGAAGACTTTTATTGTCCTTTTTATGGTTTTGTTTTACGCCATTAAAAAAGTTCAAGAAAATCCATTGACCTCATATCTTCTCGAATATGTGATACATAAATCGATGTAAAATACTGCTAAGATAAATTTCTGCAGATCAGATTCGACTCCTTCAAGTTTGTGTAGGGGGGTGTGTGTGAAAAAGTCAATGAGTTTCATGTGTCTCTAATTGCCCTCGAACCGGGGTAATTAGGGACAGACACCGGGGCAATTCGAGACACGTTGCGCAAATGCAAGTAAAAAGTTCCAGAATAATTTGGAAATATTTTTTAAGGCTTTTTAATTGTTCAAGATGTTTATTTTGAATTAAGGGGTTAGATACACTTAGAACGCAAAAAAAAAATCGATTTTTTTATCATTTTTTTACAAAAAGTTTCTTATTATAGAATTATAATATTTTTCCACATAAACGATACACATTTTGAGAAGTTGTAAAGAAAAATTCAGCCAAAAAAAAATAAAAAATGAGCGTGATATGACCAGTCTGCGGAGGGTGCAAAAAAAAAGATAGTTTGCGGTGATCACCACTGCTCATCACTGGATCATCTGAAATTAAAAAAAAATAGTGGCGATCGTTAGTAAATAAGATTTAGCTCCGGTTGAACGAAGCATTTAAAAAAATTTTTATTTTTTACAAAATGGCGGATGTTCAAAGTCAAGTTTTTGTTTTCGACCTAAATTTTGCTCATATTTTTGGAAAAAAAAAAATTATTATGCAAATAAAAAAATTATTTTTGATCCTACATTGAATTATCGATTCCGGGTCCATAAAGGGTACCTTCCTTTGCCTTATCAGCCGCAGCAACAGTCATTTCTTCCCGTCGACGAGCTATGTACCTACCTGCAAGCTACCTACCTACTTTTATCTAAGGTAAAATACCCAATTAACGACACTTTTACGATCACCCTACAGACAAAAAGTAAATTGAAAGATTTGAAAAATTGTTTACTTCGGAATGTTTGTTCCTATGTAAAGTTCTATCATTTCGGCATCAAAAAACGGTGGCTACGGAATTCTACCTATGTAATTGTTGATAATATGAAAGTCTCTCCACAATAGGATTTTAGAATCCGACGTAACATAAGACATGATATGAGATAGAGTTTACGTCATGCGCGCGCATCTATTATCAACTGCTCTGAACAACCGGAACAACGGAACACGAACGCAATTCAAATTTTGCAGTTGGTAATAGATGCGCGAGTGCGACGTAAACTCTATGTCATCCCAAGTGGAAATTACATGGTAGAGCCGATACTTACAACTGGCGTGGTACCACGCCAGTTGTAATGTGCCAATATTGGCAGTCCAGTATCGATCTAGTACTGGCTTTGTACAGTAATAAAAAAAATCCCAACACTGGATCTGCGGACTCATGCCAACTTCAAGCCCAGTATTGGCATGAAAATGGCATGGTATTGACTTTGTGAAACACTAAGCCATTGTTTCACAATATTGCGCCCCGGATTTCGCCGATGTTTATTAAGTATTTATATTTAATAAATATAATTAATTAATTAATTTTAATTTTTAATAAAATAATTATTTATATTCATGATATATTAATAACATATCAATGTGAAAGCACGTTTATCAATCCTTTTACTTTGCACATGGAAAAAAAGTTCAATAAACTTTTCGATCTAAAAATTTTCCAAATTTACAATTCTCAAAATTATAAAATTTCAAAAATAATAAAGATTATGAAATTTAAAATTTAATAAAAATATAAAATTATAAAAAAAAGATGAAAATCACAAAATTTAAAACCCCGGAAATAATAAAATTTTTTTTCATTATCGATATTATATATTACAGAAAAACACCGAATATATTTTTTTGTGTTTTGAAATTTTTGAAATTTTATCATTTTCTATACTTTAAATTTCGAAGAATTCATAAATTTGTGAATCAAATATTTCATGTTAAGTTAGCCGCGATGCTTTAGGCGTTAGGAATTAGGAATTTAATGTGAAGCTTGGGTTCGAATCCCGCGGCGAATAAAAATTTTAATAAAATGCGATTTTAAAAATAGCGTAATGATTGTTTGAATAATAGTGAATAAATGGTTTTCTTAAATATGTCAGCAAATATACATAGAGTATTATAATTATATAATAATAATGCAAAAGATTATTTTTTCATCGAGTCCTGAGGCTCCATTGGCGCAGTACTGTACCGGTTGTTAATTTCCACTTGGGTTGTTAATTTCCACTTGTTAATTTCCACTTAAATCCAGTACCGAACTAAACCTGGCTATCAGTACTGAACAGCGTTATCATCCCAACACTCAGCCAGATCTGCGCCAGTATTGGGTTTCCAGTACCACGCCAATGTTGTCTAACTCTGGCCAGTACTGGCACCGTACTACGCCGATTGTAAATTTCCACTTGGGATATGTCATGTCGTATGTTACGTCGGATTCTAAAATCCTATATTGTGGAGAGACCTTGACGTTTTTTTTTATACCTCTGCATGTAACCTATTAACGACGCGAAAATTTGACGTAACCCTATTAACGTAATAGGGTAATATTGAAATTAATATTGAATTTCTGTATTTTGCTTGTACACTACGTGGTTTATTGATCTTTTTAATAAACATTTGTCAACTTACCTTTTATGAAGTTCGTTTATTCACGTCGGAAAAATTAGTGACAACACAACATAACCCGCGAGACTTGTAAGAAGGGGGCGCAAATTCAGGCATCGATGGCGCTTCGAAGCGGAGCAGTTCAATTTGAATTAATGAAAACGTCTAAATAAAATGAAAATATCGACAAATTTGCACGTCATCATAAAATATATTCATAGCAGAATATATTAGAGTGAAATGTTGCAATATTTAATATTATACATATATTTTTTTCAAATAAACAAAATTTAAATCGTCGTTAATCGGGTACGTGTCGTTAATTGGGTTTTTTATCTTACCTGAGGCGACTCCACTCTAAGTCGTATATTTTGAAAAATACTGCTCGGATTGTTTTCAAATTTTCGGAGAATACTTTTGAAATGTTCTACTTTCAGAATATGCAATAAAAAAATCAATTTTTTGAAATTTCTAAGTGTACCTAACCCCTTAATGCTGTTTACATTTATGACTGCCGAGTTTTTGGATTTTCAGTTTTCTTCGCAGTTTTTTGTTTTGATGTTCCTTCTTCTTTTTTGCGCCGAGTCAATTCTCGTTCCCAAATTTCCCCGGCCACGTGCGTCCCGAAATGCCCCGACGCGATTTTCTAACATTTACACTTTATGCCAAGCAAGCCCATATAAGGGTACAAATGATTCAATTGGTTGATACTATGAATTAAATTTCTTATCCAAAACGAGACTAAAAAACTTACTTTGTGAGGTTTTGATTACTTTTTGGTGATGGAAACATATTATTGATTCTAAGTTATCCACACTGTCCCTGATAGCCCTGCGTCCCGATTAAAATGAACAATTAGAGGATAAAAATGAAAATATTCGAAGGATGAAAGTGAACCAATTTAGGATTTAGCTGAACTATAAAGGGATAACAATGAACAATTGTGGAATTAGAATGAACTATAGAGGGATCAAAATAAACCATTTTATGGGATTAACATAAATTTATTAGAGGGATAAAAATGAAATGCAGAGAAATGCAAATAAACCAATTTTAGAATATAAATGTGTAGCCATTTAATTATTTTAATTAATTATTTTAAATTTCGCACGGATGTTTGAAGCGACATCTAGAGATATGATGAAAGTTAGAGAGAGAATAGATAGATGTAAGTCTTCTGTATCTGTAAAAGTCAAATAAAGTTTTGAGTTTAATATTTTTCATAAAAATCTAGTCCTCTTTATACCCAGAGCTTACAAATGAAATATAGAGGGATAAAAATGAACCACTGCAGGCGCGTAGCCAGAAAAATTTTTCGAGGGGGGTTTTCATCAATGTGTCAGCAAATATATATATATATATACCCACCACAACTTTTCTGACATTTCGAGGGGGTTTTAACCCCCAAAAGCCCCCATGGCTACGCGCCTGAACCACTGAGTAATAAAGATTAACTATTGTGTGGTTATAATAAACGTGTTAGATGAATAAAAATGAACCATAGGGGGATTGAAATTAACTACATATAGAAAGATTAAAGTAGAATACAGAGAGATTAAAATGAACAATTGAAGCATTCAAATCAACTGTTTTACATAGAGATCGAAGTGAACCATTGTGAGAATAAAATGAACCACAACAGAATCGAAATAATAATCCAAGAAGGTTAAAAACGAAACTCTTGCTCAACTGAAAGCTGGAAAAGGTCTCTTTAATGTTGAAAAATTGTAGAGATACAAGGAGCACACGGACGAACAATTATTCCCAGCTTTCAAGTGTTGGATCTTCGATTTTTGCAATCCTGGCGATAGTCCTATATTTTTTTAAAGGCGAGCGATGTTACAGAAGTAGTAAAACGTGACTTCTTGAATTGCGTTAAATATTGCACCGTTCAGCGAACATATAAAAGCAACACGGTGTCCCGTGTGTACGAGCGAGTCCACCTGGTCGAGCACTTACGCCCGAGCTTACGCCCTCCACCTACCGGAATCATATTTCCTTTGATGTGTCGGATCATTTTGAAACGATTACAGTCGATACGCCATCGTCCTGCTATCTACAGAAACTTCTTCCGACTTTTGTTGAAATTCTCTGCGTTTTTTCGATAATTAAATTTTTCGTGGAGACGCATTCAACCAATCTGATGGAAAAATTGCAATCTGTTGATTCAAACAATTGAATTCATTAAATGGAGATGTTCTTTCTTGTTTTCGGAGTATAGTGATGAAATATGACATATGTTAATGTTACCAAGTCAGTGTAAATGTTTATGACTTCCTGTCCGATCACCGAAGTTAAGCAGCGCTTGGCTCGGTTACATTCGGATGGGTGACCTCGTACTGGATGGAATGAAACAGTTTTTAAGCTACTTTCACTCCCTAAATAATAATAATAATAATAACACAGGCACACAAAAAAAAGGGGTCTGTATAAAGAACGAGACCTATATATTCTTATGTATTTTGACGCGCTGATTCCGAATCCGGGGTCCGATTGGCTCCAGCACGTCAAGTCGAGCGTCAAGTTTAAAGGCATTTGAAGGTCAAATCGGTAAAAAATTGATTGAAAGAAGGTGACTAGCACTTCTATGGTTTTGAGGGTCGCTGAATCCGAATGTGAAATCAGTTTGATTCCATCATGTCTGCATCAAGGTCAATTCAAGGTCAAATTTGTATAATGTAAAAAAAGTGAATTTTTTACAACAGATTCTGAAAGAACGGACAATTTATTAACACAAGTTATTAACATAAATTAACCTGGACATGACCTTTAGGATCATCTTCAGAAAAATAGCGGATATCATAACTGCACGTAAAATTTTCCGCTCTTTCAGAATCTGCAGTCAAAAATTCACTTTTTTTACATTATGTAAAAAATAATTCTTCAGAAAAATAGCGGATATTATAACTGAACGTAAAATTTTCCGTTCTTTCAGAATCTGCAGTCAAAAATTCACTTTTTTCACATTATGTAAATTTGACCTTGAATTGACCTTGATGCAGACATGATGGAATCAAACTGATTCCACATTCGGATTCAGCAGCCCTCAAAACCACAGAAGTGCTAATCACCTTCTTTCAATCGATTTTTTTGCCGATTTGACCTTCAAATGCCCTTAAACTTGACGTGCTGGAGACAATCGGACCCCGGATTTGGAATCAGTGTATCGAAATAAATAAGAATATATAGGTCTCGTTCTTGATACAGACCACTTTTTTTTTTGCGAGCCTGTGTAATGATAATAATACATACACTGTTAAAAATTTTTGTGATTTTACAACACATTACAATACAAAATGTAATGTGACATTACAATTCGGGTATTGTAAAGTGAAATTACAATACATTTATTGTGAATTGAAAGTTTCGCGTGTCCGCCGCTGTGAAGTAGCGCCATATCATATATATCTTTACTGATTGAGTAGACCCTGGAAAAAATTTGAGACCACCATCTCACGAGCTTAGCTTAGAGGTTTAGGTCGTAGACTCGCGTCCGATAGATCGTGCGTTCGATTCCCCCCCAGCGTTACGTGCGAAATTTTACTTGTTATATAAGCGTTTAAATTTACAAATATCGATTAGTTATTAGAATATCCATAATATAAGTGCGAATAAACCATGTTCTTCTTATTTAATTTTTATTTTTTATATTGATTATATGTTGTGAAATGACAATACAGTTGTAATTCTACAATACTGTATTGTGAAGGTACAATATCATGTATTGTAAAATTACATTACGTATTGGTAATAAACTTCCATTACATTTGTTGTGAAATCACAACAGAAATTTTTAACAGTGTAGGGTTTATACTACATATTATAATTCGTGAAAATAATGGAAAAGCCTAAATAAAATCTTTTCCCATACTTTAAATTTTTCAAAATTTTAAAATTCGTAAATATTTCTGAAAATTTTGAAAAAAATTTTTATAGAATATTTTCTTTTTCCTTGAAATTCTTTTTTGCTAAAAAGGTTCAGAGGATTCTAAAAACATTTTCAAAGCAAAGGATTTCAAAATTTTTTAAGGGATTTTATAAGTATATAAAATAATTGAGAATTTTTAATTTTTGAAATATAAAAACTTGTAATTCCTTGCCTCATTTCAGGAATCTCCAGAAGTTTCGTAAAATTCCTGAAAATCCACTGAAATTTCGTAACATCGCCTGAATTCCTTCAAAATCCATAAAATTACTCAATATCGCGCACAAAATATCATAAAATCTTTTAAACTTACTTAAAATTTCACAAAATATGGTCAAATCTTTGAAAATTACTTAAACCCGAGTAGAAATTTTGCTGTGGCCCCGATCGGGTCCAGATTGGGGTATCTAGCCCCGATCGGGTCCAGATCGGGGGATTTCAGACCGGGGATGAAACACACGGCCCGACCTGGCCCAGACCTGGACAAACCTGGCCGGATCGGGGCCCGATCGGGTCGGGCGTTTCAT
Source organism: Synergus itoensis (assembly GCA_904066005.1). NCBI lineage: Eukaryota > Metazoa > Arthropoda > Insecta > Hymenoptera > Cynipidae > Synergus > Synergus itoensis. The sequence continues at coordinate 13,683 of CAJFCP010026041.1, read as the reverse complement.
CACCGATCTGGGCCAGGTTTGGAAATTTCTACATGGGAAATCTCATTAAACGTCATGAAATACTGTAAACTTCCTGAGAATCCAATGAAATATAGTAAAATACCCTGAAATCCTTTAAGTTTTTAAAATACCTTAATATCCCATAAAGTATCTTAAAATCTCTTTAACATCCTTCAATATCTCGTGAAATTCCTTTAATTTTTGTAAAATCACTCAATATTCCTTGATATTCCTTGAAATTTCACAACCTATCGTTAAATCCCTTAAAATTACTAAAAATTCCATGAATACTCATCAAATACCTACTTCAAAATTCTTCAAAATCCAATGAAATCGCACAAAATCCCTTAAAATTTCCGAAAATAAAAATATCTTAAAATCCCTTGAAATCCTTAAAATAAATTAATATCCTATGAAATATCGTAAAATCTCTCAAAATTTCATGCAATTTCGCGTAAATCCCTTTAACGGTCGTATTATTTATTAAACATCCCCTACAATATCCCATAAAATATTTGTAAATTCCTTAAAATTTCATAAAATTCCTCGAAATACCGTGAAAATCACCTAATATCTCTAAGATATCTTTAGAAAATCTTTACCTATCTCTAAAAAATCTTCTTCCCTAAAATTACTTAATTATTAATCCCATTAAAATGTCATGACATCTCTTAAAATTCCTGAAAATCCCATGAAATCTCACAAAATTCCTTTACATTTCGTAAAAACACTTAATTCTCCTAATTTATTCAAAATCCTATGAAAATTTCGTTAAGATTCTATAAAACACCAATAACTGATAAAATCCCTTAAAATTTCTGATAATCACAATAAATTTCATAAAATTCTTCGAAATACCATGAAACTCAGTTATATTCACAAAATTCACTCAATTTCCAAACCAGTCATGTTTTCGACAACAATGTGTTCGATATATGGTAACGTAACACTTTTTTAAGATATGAAAAACTAAAACAAAGGAAAAATTTTTAATTTCTGGTACGAAGGGGCATTTTGATATAATTTTTATGGGCTACTAAACACATGAAACACTCATTACATTAATTTTCTTAATTCGTGGACCGCACTGACATTCTTTGAATTGACCCGACCTACATATAATAGGCCACTTATCCAATTTGGAGATTAGAACACCAAACAAGTGTAACCAAGGAAGGAAATAGAATCTTGAATAGAAGAACAATGACTTTCCAACATCAGAGAAACAATTTCTCAAAGAGTCTCTTTCATCCCTGAAGTAACAAGCAAGCACGAGTCTGAAAGGCGATCTAAATAGGATTAGATAGACTGATGGAAAACGACTACAATAGGTAACACAAGTAATCGCTTAACGAGCCACAATCGGCTTAGCTTGAAGCAATAATGCTCACCCGGTTAAATCGGCAAATTCACAATAATGCGAAATACTAATAAGGCACGCACGGGGCTCCATTCCGGAAGATCTCGCTTTGAGTTTGAGGGAGGATTGGAGGAAACAAGAAGAGAGGCATCAGTTCTAAATTTTGGCCACTCGTTCATCGAAGCGTGGACATTCGGGGCACCGCAGCCATTCAGGGAGTTCCCCATAGAAATTCCCTGCGATCGTTTCAGAGGTTCTATATGATTTACCATACATAGCTATAGCCGAGATATATTTCAATAAGGCATTCAGGTAAAACCTCCGATGTATCCCTGCGGTTTAAGATACAGAGAGCCAGCGCGAAAGGAGGGATATTGGCATTTCAATCTCTCGATGGGGATTCAGAAAATTATTAACGCGTGGATAAATTCTATACATCAGAGGTTTGTAAATCTGTGTTGTCCACGAACCCTATGATAAAATTGTTTAATTTACCATGCTACCGGTAGCAACGACTCTTCTAAGTTTCGTTTTATAATTAGAATGCATAATTAGTTAAATATGTTATTATGTTATTAGTTATATATTTTTTTATAGAAGAAGTATTGTATGAAAGTAGGGTATATGAAAATGCTCGTAATTATAAATGTTAGGGTGAATACTCTGCGGAAATTTAAGGAAATTCGAGAATTGTATTGGGAAAAAAAATCTGGGGAAATCGGGGAATTGTCCTTGATTTTATTTTTGTTGCGGGAAGTGGATTTCTGGTTTGAAATAACTTTTCCGAATAACCAATCTAAATATTTTTATTTGACACCTACAACTTTTGTTAAATCTCTTGAAATCTTTTGATTTATTTTCAAATTCTTGAAAAAGAAACTTGAAAATCCCGTCAAATCAGTGGCATATATAAGGGGGGGATCAGGGGATCAATCCCCCCCCATGAGTCTTTTAATATCACGTTAGAATTAAGAAAATTACTCTGTTCCATGTTTATTCATGTTTATACTTGAATTTTTTACCAAGTCATATCCCCCCCCCCATCGAAAAAAGCTATCTACGCCACTGCGTCAAATTGTTAGTAATTTGTAAAAATGACTCAAATTCTTGGATATCATGTAAAATTTCTTGAAAAAATTTCTTAAACTCTTCTGAATTTTTTTGAAATCCTTTCAATTTCTTTAAAATTATTAAAGATCTATCGATATTTCTCGAAAATCGCGTAAATCAATTGAAATCTGTTAAAATTCATTAATTTTTCTTAAATCCTTTAAAATCTCTTAAAAATTCTTAAAATTATAATTTTTTTATTTTAATCCCTTGAAAGCTTCTGAAACCCCTTCAAACTTATTAAAATATTTTTTAATAACTTTTAAACAACTCACTTTAACATAAATTCTTTAAAATCACTAAAAATGCCTTTATCAAATCTCTTGCAAATCCTAAAACCTTTTTGAATTCATTAGAAATTCTTTGAAATCACTTAAAATCTCTTGAAATTCTTAAAAGTCTCTTCGAAATTTCTTCAAATTCTTTTAAATTCTTTACATTGTATTCAGAAGAATGAAGATTATGTCCAATGGTTATTCAGAATAATGAATATTACGGCGGATCATTTTTAGCAAAAATAAAAATTGTGTCAAATAATAATTCGAAAAAGCAGAAATTATGTAAAATCAAAATTAGAAGAAATGAAATTTATAGTAGGTACACATTATTAAACGAAATGAATTTAGATAAAATATTCCAAATTACTTAATTATTATTGTTTTTTCCCTCCTTTAAAAAAACCCGTCTGGTTTCAACATTGCTGAATCGACCTCTCATCATTCTCAAAAGCAACCACATTCTAAGGGTAAGCATTCGCTCTTTTTCATTCGGGATCCTTATACGAAAGTGCTCACAAAGGAAATTAATTCCTCCAGAAAATCCTGTGTACTTGATTTCACTGTGGTATCGTTGTATAGAAATACAAATATATATACCAATACAAAGGAACAGAAAAGGTAAAATTGGAAGATTAGTTGTGAGCGAGTTGAAGGCTTATTTCCAAACCTGAATTACATTTTATTACATAATTTAAATACATTTGTGTTATTATCATAATTTCATTTTAAAAATTATCAAAAAGCTTAAGGGGCCATCCATAAACCACGTGGACAGGTTATGGGGGGAGGGGGGGTATGACAAAATTCCACGATCCATGTATATTCAAAAAATTATACATGGGATTCTGTCCACGATGGGGGGAGGGGGGGGTCAAAAAGTGGTGAAAAACTGTCCACGTGGTTTATGGATGGCCCCTAAGTGCTTTTAGTAAAAGAATTTATTGCTTTAAATAGGAACAAATTAAAAATTTAATAGATTTTTTATGAATGCCTTGTAAACTTTAAATTGTTTGAACACAGTTTCATCTCGATTACTTTTCTTCATTAGTATTGACAATTTTCATCATTTTAATTATTTAATTTTTTAAAAGTTGTTGATATTATTCGTTGATATTATTTCAAAATGATTTCAACAATACAAAAATGATTTTTTATTGAAATTTAAATGAAAAAATACGAACAAAAGCTTTAATATGAAAAAGAATGTTCCTTACAAAAATAAATTAACTACGTTTTTTTATATTTTGCGTTTATTTGTGAATATCTGCGCGCGTGAATGAATGTTTTGCCCTTTTTTCGCAATCTAAAGAAAAGGATCTCGCGGTTTTGAGTTTCCACGGTTCAGCGGGAATGGTAATCGCTTAAAACGATATCGCGTTTCCCTGAAATGCGTTTAGCATTTTTAAAACTGTTCCCTGAGGTTCCGCAAAAAATATCATACCGCAGAGACTTGTAGAGGCATTTGTAATTCGTGCTCGATGCAGACTGCTTACAATTTCTGTTATGGAAATTACTCTGAATAATACTGTTGTTGAATTAGCGTTGAGAGAAAACTATGTTTTTGTCACTTTCAACCACAATTGGTATTACATTCCGTATTTCATTTGTTTGGTTCATGTGACATGCGAGAGAGCTTCTACAAATTGAATTAACTGAATTATGTTCAATAATTCATTCTGAATTTCAATAATATTGTGTTGTAATTTTTAAACATGATGTCCCGCGTATGGAAAAAGCGTGAAAAGCGAAAATTGTACAGAAATTTTATTGGTGTGGGAAATGTACTGAATTCTTTCATTCCCTTGAATAATTTAATTATATTACGTAGACAAGACTTTTTTAATTTGTTAATTTTTGTTTTTTAAATTTATTAATTTTCAGTAATTCAAGCTTTGAGCGCTTTGAATTTGTCATAAGTTATTAAATTTGGGTCATACATCATAGTTATGAGTCATAAGTGATGGTCATCAGATCATGTAATGAATTTTTATTTATACTTATTGGTCATAGATAGGTCGTGCTTCATGTGTCAAAGTCATGGGTCACAAGTCATAATTATTGGTCATATGTCATAAATCAATGGTCATAAGTCATAAGTCAACACTCAGAAAAAAGTTTGTTTGAATCAAACAAACGTATCATTGATATAGGGTCAATCAAAAAATATCTTTGAATTAAACAAAATTTGTTTGATTCAAATAAATTGTCTTTAACTCAAAAAAATTGATTTCATCATATTAAAAAACAGTTTCTTTGAATCAAACAAATTTTTTTTAATTCAAACAAATTTTGTTTAATTCAAACAAACTTTTTTCTGAGTGAATGGTCGCAAGTCATCGGTCATAGTCATGGGTAAAAAGTCAGAGATATTGATTATAAGTTATATGACAATCTTCGGTAAATCATGAATCGCAAAATGATAAAGTTATGGGATATATGTTATTGGTTACAGTTATTGGTCATGGATTATACGGTGAAAGGTCATATGAAGGGTGGAAATCCAAAAATATCTAAGAGTCATTTTCCACATTTTATGAGCGGACAAAAAAACTTACGCATTTTGCCATTTTTCAATATTTTTTTTTCTGTAAAATATTATTATTAGATTATAGTGGAATACATCACGTGTTAAAATTTCAAACATTTCCGACTAAAATTACAAAAGATAGAGCCTTTCCAAATTTGACCACGCATAAGTCGAGGGGGTATGGAAATCCAAAAGTACCCAGCGGGCACAAAATTTAAAGACGTTTTTAGAACGTCCTAAAGACGTTTTTAGGACGTAATGTTTAAAAGACGTTTTTAGAACGTCCAAAAATACATCCTAAGTCAGGCCAAATAACGTCCAAAAAACGTTCAATGTTCCAAATACGTCCTAAAAACGTCTTTGGAACATTGTATGTTTTTAGAACGTTATTTGGCCTGACTTAGGACGCGTTTTTAGAACGTCCTAAAAACGTCCTAGGATACTTGTGCTCGCTGGGTACTTATAAACCAATAATAATAATACTACACGGTCGCTTTCGGATCATACGGAAGAGTTGGTTGAGGTTGATAATAGATTATATTTTTATGCATACGTCTATTTACGTTGTTATAATCTTATTCACGCTTCAAATTAAAAAAAAAAAAATTTCAAATTTCACGAAAATTTGATTATATTTGAAAATTTTCAAATTTCACAATTCACTATTTCTACGTTGTTACGGCGACTAGAATAATAATTTTGGTATCAAAATGTTTGTAAACGAATACAGCAAGATATGTGTGCCGATTTAACGTTTTTTTAGTTAAAAAGATTTGTCAATAGAATAATGTTGAGAGAAAATTCTTACCTTGACAGTTATTACTGCTTACTTCTAAGGTGGTTGTTTTAAGGTCTAGTAATAGACCAAATTCATATTGTAGTAAGCTCTGACAAACATCCTAACATACATATCAGTATATATGTAAAGTACAATACTCTAGAACCTCGATAGTTTGCCTTGAAACACGGAATTTCCATGAGGCGCCATTGACTCATATGTATTTTTCGATTTCCAATATACCGATTATATGAAAAATACAATTTTCAGATAATGCCTACATAAAAACTATTTCGAATTTCGCACTGCTTTTAACGGCAAAATGACGGCCTTAGATTTTAGATTAATAAAAAATTTTTTTTTTTAATTTCGAAAAAATGGCTCTTATGTACTTTTGGATTTCCACTCTTCATATGTTAAAGTTATGGGTCATAAGTCATAGTTATTGGTCATGGATTATTGGTCGTCATAATCATCGGTCATTCGTCAATGGTCATAGGACATAGTTATTAGTCATATGGCAAGTTATGGGTTATAAGTAAGTAATATTGGTTATAAGTCATGCGTTAGTGGTCATAGGTCGTAGGTCATATTTTAATATTATGGGTCATAAATCATAGTCGTGGATCATTCGTCATAATCATTGGTCATAAGTCAGTGGCATTGGTTATGTCATACGTCAATGGTAATAGGGCATATATAGTTAATGGTCATGGGTCATACGTCATAGCCATGGCTTATAAGACATGGGTCATAAGAAATAGGTTATATGTTAAAGTTATTGGTCATGAATCATATGTCATAATAATGTGTCATAAATTATAGTCATGAGACGCTTGTCAATGGTCATAGTTCATAGGTCATATCTTCAAGTTATGGTCATAACTCATAGTTATTGGTCATGGAGCATACGCCGTAATCATCGGTCATACGCCATATGCATGGGTCATGCGTCAATGGTCATAGTTTATAGGTAATATATGTTAAATTTAAGGGTCATAGATATTGGTTATAATACTTATATTTATACGTCATAGGTCATGGGTCATAGGTCATAGACATGGATGATAAGTCATAGTTATTAGTCATAGATAATAGTCATAGATAATTAGTCGTAGGTCACGGGTCATAATCGAAACCCTAAAATTGGTCCCACTTCGTTTGCCTGAAGGCGTTCGCCAAAAAAGTAATGTTCGTAGAAGTTGAATTAGAAAGACACGCAGTTAATTTGGGGGAAATTGTTTATAGTCATTTGGATTAACTTGCGCATTGTGGTGATCCAATTTTTCCAAACGACGCGACGCTTTAGGGGTGCGTCATCGAATCTGGTCGGCTGAACCAAAACCACGAACAACGTCCGGACCAATTCCGGACTAGTGTGCAGAGCAGAACCACACGGGTCCTTTGATGTCCACTCCAACGGCGCGTAAACATAATGTTCGCAAAACTAGCCGGATCCATCCGACCATAGAGGAAACAGTAACAACGTCTTCCGTCAAACTTCCTCTCGTGAACGAATTCATTCATGCGTTCAGGTTTACACTGCTTCCGGGTCACAAGAATAACGACATATTTTCCCAACTTCCTTCTACATCCGAATTAATGGCCCTGGAATTGCCAAACTAATTTTACTTTGAGTTCTCTCATATCGAATTTTCTCTCTCAACTAAATCGAAAAATATCTATTTTTTCACATTTCATGCACCCTAACGGATAACCCTGGCGAAAACTTCGGACTGAAATTTATTCCGAATCAATCATAAATTTTCCGAATCATTCCGGAATTTGAATCCAAACCAAACAGTTTCATTACGATCTAATCCGAAGGAAGTTTTCAATCCGAATTAATCCGAAGCCCATTCAAAATCAATCTGAACCTTTAATAAATTCCAATTAATCAGAATTAATGCGAACTTTCAATCCAAATAAATCCGGCCAATCCGAATGAATCCGAATTTTTTTGGAATTATTCAAATTGATTCGGATTGACTAGATTCATTCGGTTTGAAAGTTCGGATTCATTCGTATTGACCGGATTTATTCGGATTGAAAGTTCAGATTAATTCTGATTAATTAGGGTTAGCGGATTCATTCGGATTAAAGTAATCCATCGGATTAGATCGGAATGAAATTATTTGGTTTGGATACAAATTCCCGAATGATTCGGATTGATTTTCAATGAATTTCAATCCGAAGCTTTCTGTAGGAAATTTGAACACGTCAATGTCTTTTTTATTGTAGTGTAGAGGGAATTTTGAAATCCTCGGAAGTCGCTTAATGTTTTACACTTTTCAAGTCTCATGAAACCCCTTTAAATCAAGATTTAAAAAGTAAGCAAGAAAATGATTTTTATGGTATTCAGTAACAATGTGGATGTGGTCAAGAGTGGCCATGGGAGTGGCTAAAGAATGTGGAAGTAATTCGAGGCATGCTTACAGTCGTAGCTTATAAAATTGGTCGTATTTAGGGTAAGTAAGTACAGTAAAATTAAGGTGAGAGTGATGAAGGCATGATCGAAAGTGGTCACGAATGTCACCAAGAGTACGTGCGATCAAATAAATTGGCTGTAGTTATGATACCTAGTAAGTGTGGACCTATTTCAGGTCAAACTAGGGGTGCCATTGTGAGCACATTCTCATCACACTAGGGCGCTTGCTTACCAACCTTCATCGCTGCTATATACTTTTATTTAAATTACTTTATTTTCAAATGAAGAAGAAAACTAATTTACTTAGGGTTCTATCGACCTTAAGGAACACATTCTCATCAGTGCACATGCGCTTTGCGCTCGATATTTAAACCTTCTTTAAAAATATAAAATTCAAATTTTTAGCCAAATAACGCAAGATACAGATAAAATTACTCATACTATCAAAAAATGATTAATTGAGAATTTGCATCTCGCGTTATTTGGCCAAAAAATTTGAATTTTTTATTTTTCAAGAAAATAAAAAAAATAGTTATTTAAATCATGTAAGCTGTTAAAAAAGATATATTTTTCATACTTTGACTCTTTTACATTTTAAGAACAATAATTATGTTATGATACTGTTATGTGTATCTCACGTTATTTGGCTAAAAATTTGAAATTTGAAATTTTTCAAGAAAATTCAAAAAGTGGTTATATCAGTCTTGTAGAGTGTTCAAAAAGGAACATTTTTCATCTTTTAATTTTTTTTCATAGCGTGTGTTACTTAGCTTAAAATTTTAATTTTCTTTATTTTTTTTTTTGAATTTTCAAAATGTTATAAGTCTGACAATTTTTGTTTTATCGAAAAAAGTCATAATAATAAATTGTTCGACTATTTAAGTACTACGAATATCCTTAAACAGAATTTGTAAATTAAGAAAAAAAAATTTTCAAAAATTTTAAAAATGATCCAAATTTTTTAATTTTTATCAAAAATGGCTAGCTAACGAATTTGACCTTCATTTTAGGACACTAAAAGAGTATACCAAAGGCGAATCAAATCGGTCAATTCTTTCAAAAGTTATCGTGCTCACAAAAAAAAAATCTACAGACAGACAGACAGACAGACAGACAGACAGACAGACAGACATACAGACAGACACATTGGTAAAAACATGTTTTTCGGGTTCAGGGGTCACAAAACGTTGACATTTGACAAAAATAATACATTCTCTGATGAGAGTGTAATAAATGTGGTCAAATGAGGTAGGCGTGGTCAATATTCGTCATGGAAGTGGCCAAAGAATATGGGCGTATTCCGAAGCATATAAACAGGCGTCTTTAGTAAAATTAGTCGTATTTAGGACAAGCAAGTGTATTTAAATGAGACGAGAGTGGTCAAGAGTGGTCAACTGGTCACGGATGTGATCAAGGAATATTATCGACATATCACGCATGTCTAAAGAGCGTAGCTAATAGAATAGGTCTTTTAGATAGATAAGTGTGGTCAAAGGAGGTGGATGTGGTTAAGGTTGTGAAGCGCAGAGGAGCCAAAGGGGGAGATAAAATTCTACAAACAGTAGTGACGACAAGGTCTTCTTCTATAGATAGATAAAACCAGAAGTCTTTGATATCGAGGCAAATGTGGCACACGCTTCGCTGAATCTAAAAAGCATCGAAGCCCATCATCTTCTGTCGAAAGTAATCCGTTTAAATTTTCTGGGAATGATTAATATGCTTTTGAAGTAAAGATGGTACGATCTTTGTACCTTTGTAGTTTGTACTGAATGGTATCGTCCTTCTCGAATCAAAACGGCTGCCAACTTAGTAAACCCTCGAAACCCTTTTTCAGTCTTTGATAGGGTGCGATGTCAATGGCAAAGGGAAGGAGCAGACCTTAAAGGATCCTTTAAAGAGCATGGTACGAGAATCTAATTATGTAATATTGGCTGCGGCTTGCTTGCGTGGTGTCTCAGAGGAACGGTGAGAGGTTCTTGGTTTGATACCATCGAAGGAACCAAGAGGGTGCGAAGCTGGGCATATAGCATCGATGCTCGGTTGCTGTGATACTTAGATGCTCCACTACCGCGAAAGACCCTCTATCTATGGGAGAAACCAGGTGAGAATAACGCGCATCTCACGCTGTCCTGATTCCATCTGCTTGAGTGCGAACTGCGAGAGTCCCGCCACATTTTACACATAAACCCTAAAATACACCGGAATTCAGTTTGTGTTATCGGGTAGGTTGTCGCTTTTAGGTTCTAGGAAATGACAAGGAGCTCTAAAGCCCTTCAGTTTAGAGTATAGCCATATCATGCCTGAATTATTACTAGCTTTCGTGATGTTACATTGTGTCGCTTCGAAGTTTGATACGTACGTTGTGGTGATAACACCACAATTTCCAATCCTATTAACAACGACTCTCGTAAAGATCTTAATGGATTATTTATTGTCCTCGGTACAAATTAGTGCCAGGTTCAAACCATCAAGAGGCTATCAACTTTTGTTACATCTGCCTTTCAATTTCCAGCTGATGTTCATCGCAAATATTGACAAGCAACAAGTTTGAATGTGTCTTTCACAATTGCCTGTTCCTTATCTTGTTCTTTACTTTTACATGACTTGTCCTTTGCTTGTTCTTTGCTTGTCTTTTGATTGATCTTTTCTTGTCTATTGCTTGTTCTTAGCTTGTCTTTTAATGATTCTTTGCTTGTATACTGCTTGTGTTTTTTCTTGCATAGTGCTTGCGTTTTATTTATTGTTTCCTCTTTACTCGTTTGTTGATAGTTCGTTGAAACGTATCTCTTCCAGACACAAAAGTCACGTTCCTGACTAGAAATTGTCCCCTCCCTTTTTTACACACATTCCCCCAGATTTCGTGGTATCCTATCTTCGATATTATTGCATCGATTCCTTGATAGGTATTGTCGTAAACACAACACAACATTCATATATTGAGATTTTACAAAAGAGCGGCTCTTTGAGGTGTCGACTGGTGTCGACAGGACACCTGGCCGTGACGATAATAGTGTCCCGTGGCGTCCTCGACCCTCAGGATTATTCAGATCCAGTTCTTCTCTTGCCACAATTATATGCTTCCGCTTCGCTGCACCTCCTCTTTCTCTACTTCCTCTTCTTCTTCTTGTGAATTCTCCCTCATTTACAGTACCCAAGACCTGCTAGTTCTTTGCATCTTGGCCCCTGGGCGGAGTTATCTTCCACGTAGCGGTCATAATTGTTGGCCTCTGTATAAAGACATCCAAACCAACCCAACTGCTTCTTTCGATATCGCTATCATAGAATAGCGCTTGCGGCCGGCTCGTAATTTTACTTTTGCTGAACGATCCTCCCATCTTCCAGTGACTGTTTGTCTCGAAAGTAGGCAATTTAACGCTCGATAGCGCTATGTAAGTATAAACCAGGGCTCCGATCGATACTAAAATTGAAGTAGCACAAGCAAGATTATTTCGTGAGCTCGATGCGAGCCACCTTTTTATATTGGAAATATGAATTCTTTTACTTCACGATATACAAAAAGACAGTTTATAAAACCGAAAAAAAAAACGCGGGAATAAATGTCGAATTTACAGATCACACTAAAAAAAAAAGTTTTGAATCAAGCCCGAAAGGTCTAGTTTGTGGTACATTTTAAGCCACTTTTTAGGCTTAAATTTAGTTTTAAGCCACTTTTTAGGCTTAAATTTAGTTTTAAGCCACTTTTTAGGCTTAAATTTAGTTTTAAGCCCAAAAACTGGCTTAAATTGTAACACAAACTAGACCTTTAGGGCTTGATTCAAAACTTTTTTTTTCTGTGATGAGTTTTTTAAAGCAGTTGAAACTTTTCACTGTAAAATCTAGTATTATAATATGTATTTTGATTAAAAACCAATAGGATGCGAAGATATAGTAACAAACATAGTTTTATTTGACATATCAATAGGAGGACATACTTTTTCTGCACCAATTGTAACTATAGCACAACTTTAAAAATTACCATTGAGAGTTGCAAAGGTTAATATATATTTAATGATAAATTGAAATTAGAAATATTTATATAAATAAAAAGTAAAACTATAATTACAAGGATTGGTTGTTTAAATAATATAAATTGCAAAATAGTTTAGAGAAATTATGACTTTCTAAGTAACAATTTTTTGTATTTTTTCAATCATCTTCTTTAATACTGATCATTTTCAATCACCTTCTTTAATACTGATAATTTGTAAAAAATAATTTCAACCTATTATAATACTAGATTTTACAAAAAAAAAGTTTCTCCGTGTGTTTTTTAAGGGACTCGCTCTTGAGGTTTTGTTTGCTGAAGTGAAAAGTTTCGATAGTTGGTTCAATTGAAAAGAGCAAATTTATCCTAAAAGGTGGCTAAGCTGACAGGTGGAGTTAGACTCACTTTCTGTAGTTGCAGCTCTGATCCGTTTTGCCCTTTGTGAGAAGATAATTTGAAGTTAATACTTTCTGTGGTCTGTTGGAGAACTTTTGAAATAATCAGTTCTAAATCCTATTGAGCAGAAACCACAAAATTAGACTCAAACTATTTTTTAGAAGATGAGAGAGAGAGAGAGAGAGAGAGAGAGGTTTACTACTTTTTAAACTTACTAGTAACTATATGATCTGCGCACTTTGCATGCGATTAATTTCTCATTTTTTCCTGAAAATTTAATGTTTTGTAAAATATCGTCAGATCCCTTAAAATTCCTTAAAATCCTATAAAATCTCACAAAATGTCTCGTAAAATCACTTGATTATTCTAAATTATTTAAAATCCTATATGAAAATTTCGTTAAATACTTCAACATTTCTGAAAATATAATCAAATCTCGTCAAAACCCTTTAAATTCCTTAAGATTTTATAAAGCCCCAATAACTAGGTAATATCCCTTAAAATTTCTGATAATCACATTAAATTTCATAAAACTCCTTAAAATACTATAAAATTCGCTATATTCATAAAATTTTCGCAATTTCTAAACCATTTAGGTTTTCGACATCAATGTGTTCGATATTTTCCGGATATTCGACAACAATGTGTTCGTTATATGGTAACACCACTTTTTTAAGGTAGGAAGATATCTAAATTCCTGTAATAGAAAATTGAAAGGTAACAAATTCTGCAGGGGTCGCACAGTGGCCGATTTTGGATTAAAGTGTTGAAAACTTCACTGTACTGTCAATTTTGATCCGATTTGTACCGCTTTTTTTTTT
>CAJFCP010026038.1:486330-502352 GCA_904066005.1 Synergus itoensis | reverse complement strand
CTGTTCCCCTGGTCATGCAAGGGTTACGCGCTGCCATGCGCTGCGCGGTCATTCGCATTGCGCTTTGCGTTTTTATCTAAAGCTCCCTAAATACACCCCCCTATTCTCCTCCTACCCCCACCATCTCACACCCTCAATCATACCTCTTTTTGCTCTTTCTGTTATATCCGCACCCCTCAGTAAACAAACCGAATGTCCAGATAGATATATCGGGCTCATCAACTGTTGTCAAAACATATATTCCCAAAACTGATATCTTTCGAGGGAGGATTTATATGGACCATTTTTTATATAGCTTATTTAAGTTTTCAGATTATACATACAAGTTTTGTAAACGCACAATCGACTCTCGCATACCGCTTAATTTATTTAGCGTTCATATCAGTTAGAACATGAGCACAGTGGAGACCCGAACCTGAAACCTGTACCGGAAGATCGTTCTGTCCTTTTCTATCATATTGCTCCATATCGCTTGTCATATGACCGCTGGAGAGATAAGGCAATATTGTAGAAAAGGACAGAACTATCTCAGAGGTGTTCAGGTTTCGGGTTCGTGTCTCCGTATTGTGGGTTGGACGAAATATCAACTATTGAACGGTAAGCGAGAGTCAACTGTCATTATAGAATTTTGTTTTCCATTTTTCGAAGTTTTGCGTGCAAAAATTTCAAAATCTGGTTTTGTGCGTTAGTCACTGATTTCTATATGCTTGGTCGATATTTACAATACTTTCAATTTTACTTGTAGCGTGTTTTGAAAACACACAATAAATAAGATGGAAAATTTATGATAACCGATTTATGGAACAGAGAGAAGCAACACGAATTTTGGTTTATATTTATACGATGTCGATCAGCGCCTCACCCTCGACTTCACCCTTAGAAATTATTGGATTCAAGTCTGACGATGTAAATCTAAAATATGTACACGGAGGGAAACTACGTGTTCTCTGTACATGGAAAAAATCATGTATTAAATATTTGAACGAATTCGGGTTATAAATATCGAGCCTCAAGTGCTCAGAACGTGAGTGGGGACAAGCGCGTGTAATCAGAACAAGGCCTCATGTGCTAAATTCACGAAACTCGTGTACTCAGCACGTGAAGCTCCGAGTGTTCGAAGGATGAATTTTTCCAATTGCTCAGAATTGATGATTTCTCTCCGTGTAGCTATATGTGAATTTTTATAAGTCACATTTTAATATATCTTTGTAACCTCGTTTGTAACTTTGTCGGAATAGTATAAGTAATTTTCCCCAATTATACAACAGAAACTGAATGACATCACAATGACATTGTAGAGTCTATTCATTTCTGTTTAGAAAACATTAATCAAACGTTACTACGATTTTGCGGAAGCTGTTGCTTTCAACTTTCGAAGAATGAGAGTGCGCCTTCCCGTGAGTAATCACATTTTGCCCGAATCAGTAGATACAGAAAATTACAGTCAGACATCAAAGTAGTTATTGCGATGGGATTCTTTGTGGAATAAAGCTAGAAAGTATTTTATCTTGGAAATCTCAGCCAAACACTTTCAGAAATTAACTTTTTGAATTCTTGCATCGAAATCCATTTTAATTGTTATAATTTTTTTTTTATTAATTATCAGATTGTCCAGCGGACCGGGAACCCGGGAATTTTTTGAATTTTATTGAAAGGTCGACTTCTTTCTATCTTATCTTCTTTTTATCAAATTTCTGTTTTAAATCACAAAAAGATTTGACCTGGAAAAGATTGTGAAAAAACCGGGAAAAACCCGGGAATTTCAACCCTGATTATACACATTGTTTATATTGATTTCCTTAATTTAATCATTTTCTTCTTTGTCTGTTTTAGGTAAGTTCAATTCTCATGGAGGACACCTTCTGGGTGAGCTAGATTGTGCACTTCTTTTTGTATTACATTTTCTTTATTAATATAAATAACATATCGTGTGTAAATTTCTATTTACAAAAAAAAAACACGAGTTTTTTCAGTTGAAATTGCAAACAGCAAGCAATGTTCTTTATGCTTATCTTTTTTTTTTCGTATACAAATTGCCTTCACTGATATTACTTTCCTGATAATATATATACATATATTTGATAGGTTGTTTATTGTGATGTTTGCTTGGAGTCTCGAGGGTGATAGGGTGGGGGGGGGGGGTGAAAATTGGTTGCTTTAGTACAGTTTTTTGAATAAGCGCAAATAAGCTCTAATACAATCTTTTGCATTCAAAGCCCATGTTCCCAATTTTGCTCATTACCAATTTTTTCCCTTCGTAATCAGTGTCGTCCGCCGTTGATTTTTTTTTAATGTCAGATGGAATAAGCGCTTGGAGAATCAACGAGAGGAATAATTTTTCTCGACAAATAGCACGCGCCTGTTCTTTGTGTTGCCATCACTACCATTTATGAATATCGCTACTCGACTACTTCGTACTACCACGTCTGTCGCGTCATTCTTTCGCTGATTCGGGCGCCCGGCGCGGTTCGGCGCGACGGTATTCCCGCGCGGCGGCGTGTCGGTCGAGCGGCCATTTTGATAATCTCCCACTCCCCGCCTCTCACCCCTTCTCTCTCAGACTCCTTCTCTCTCTCACACCCTCCCCACATCCCACACCATCTATCTATCTCCTTTGCAAGCCCTCTCTAGTTCGTCTGTGCATCATCCTCTCTCTCAATTCTCCCACCGCTTACTGTTTTTTTTTTCCTAGTGCGCCTCGACGCGCGAATCTCGCGAGCTTTTGCGGCCAAGACATGTAAAGTGTCGCGTCGTATCGTATCGTGTCGCACTGTGCTCAGGTTTTTCATCCTTGTTATCATCCCGTGATATTACGATTCTTATCTTCATTTTGCTTATCACTTCCGGATTTCTTGATCAGTACAATTCAGAGCCTAGTAGTCTGCTTGACATTACGAGATCGAGGTCGGAAGTGGACTTTAAATTCGGATTCGGAGTTCGGATGACGTTGAAAGTGCGCTAAAGTGCGTCAGTGTATCTTTGTATCTGTGTGTGTGCTAAGCGTTAAGGAGGAGCGCGCGTCTGGATTAGCCGCTCTCTCCAACGCAACTACGATAGTGTCACGTGTTTTTTTTATTTTTTAGATTAATAAGAGATAAGAGAGTTGGGTGTTGAGTGAAAAAGAATGAAGGTGCTTTTGTTGTTGTTTGTCGGTGGTGTCGAAACATTAGTGATAGGTCCCCGTAAAGATGTCACGTCCGTGACTTCCGGATCACGATCAGAAACTCCTTAAACGACTCGGTGAGTCCAAGGGAAATGTTTCTCATATGAAATTAAATTATATTTCTATCACTAGCTGAATCGCGACGCAAATATTATGAAATTCTTATTGCGTCGTTTTGTTTTGAATAGAAAAATTACTTGCAGATTTGCATAAACAACATTTTGATGATCAAAAATGGTCGCCAGGATGTTTACGGATGAATCAGCGCCCAGAGAAAGAACTTTATTCGGAGAAGCAAAATAGTTGGTCTTATCAATAAACTTGTTTTTAGAATTTAAAAGTAATACTAAATCTACATCACGCAACTGGAATAGATAATAGATTCACGATTGAAAAATTCATTATCAGAGAGCACACATTACTTAACTAATATATATGTAGTTATGTTTACTTTAGTATTACTTTAGTTCAAATTTCAATATTGATAAAAAGATATTCGAAATTTATTTATAATTTTATACGCGTCTCACCATGGTAACATAATCGTAGAATCGCAATCTTGTAGTACCATGCAGTAATTAATTGACGTTCTGAAAATAGTAGCTATTCTTGTCCTGATCGAAAAAAGTAATTATTCTCTTTTTCAGCTTGTTAAAGAACATTTCAAGAAGTGGATGTTTTCACAAAAATTAGTTAGAAGGCATTGCATTAGCATCCGCATCGAATTATATATGTATAGATCAGTTTGGTAAATACGATTAGTAAACAAGGATAAAAAGAGGTTCGCAGTAGTTCACCTTTCTGTTTTCTTGAGTCTTTTTCAAATCGGAGGTTCTTCAGTGACGTCACGCATCATCGGGGTCAACCGGCCTCGCCGGGAAGTTGCGGTAGTATGCACACATGTTTATAAGCGAGAAAAAGAAAGACTTGACTCCAAGGTATATCGCATTTTCTCTCTTGTCATCTCATCTGGTATCACGGGTTCTTTCTCCTTCTCTCGTTTCTCTCTTTCTCTTTCCGCTTCACTCTCCCTCTCTTCTCTCGTCATATTTCTCCTTTCAATCTTTCCTTGTCTCTTTCTGGGTACTTGACAGACGATTACATAAGTGACAGTGCTTGACTGCTCGACTACTACGCGGACAGCTCGGTTTCCTTTTAAAAATGGCCGCCTACGATCGCGTAAACCAAGATCTTTTAACAGTAGAGTTTCGTTTGCTTTCTTTCCGACACATGCATATGTCGCAGTCTGTTCTTTTCTAATCTACTGTTTTAATTCTTTTTTATCAGAATAATGAAGATTTCCTACTCTTTTTATCATAATCATGTGCAGCATGGCATCAGCTGTATAAGATTGAGGAAAGGTGACACGAAATTTTCATTGTTTTACTTAAATAATATTAAAATTGTACTTCAGAAAAAGACGGATAATGACTAATGCGTGAATTGAAAAAGGTGAAAACGAAATTCGTGACGTCATGTTTCCTTGCTTCTCGATCCGCCTGCCTCCCGGCCTAACTCTTGGTCGATGCGGTAACCTCTACAGTTAAAAGATCTTGTGCGTAAACAGGCTCTTCTCGCTCGTGCCTACTTTGCACGTACACCAGTTCCCCTTACGACCTTATGAATCTAAAAAAGCAGTAGGATATTCTAATTTGAATTAGACAATTGAATGAAAAACAATTAAATGTGCTTCAGATTTGTTTTAGTATTTTTATCATTTTGATCAAACCAAAACTTATTTATATTTTGTCAATATAGAATTTCAAAATAATTTATAATGGTAAGAATGGAGACTGAATTTATAGATCAGATATGTCGTCTATCTTTAGGTGAAATGATATTTTCTGCATTTTCGAGCACAGTTCGACGCTCGGAGGAGTTCAATGACGCTCTCGTTTCGCACAAAGGGACTTTGTGCTCGTTGCTACAGCAATATCAAAGTGGCAGGTTGTCTCCTATTTCTCCCCGCGTTTGCAGACTTTGCTAATAATTATAATTGTTTACGCACAATTTGCTTTCTAGGTTTTTTTTTGTTGTGAAAGCATGCCGGCATGGATGATCGATTTTATCTGCTGTGGGAAACGGATATGAACGTAATTGGGAAGATTGTTTAGTGAAGATCCTATTTTCACATACATGTACGCTGGATATTTAGAAAAAAAATAATGTAGGCCTCTGATCTGATAATATACTCAAAATAGGGCAATACGGCTATAAAGTTTGCAATTACGCGTACATCTTTCAAACTTTGACGAGATGCTTAATTGCTAATTGGCGTCTTTGACCGCCACTGTACCTCCTTTAACCGTGTCTGTACCTTCGCCTTTTTTTTGGCGGAGTTACAGCCTTCATACCTGGATTTTCCCTTTTTATCTTGTGTACTTTGGGTTTTTCCTAATCTTTAACATCTGGTTGACACTCTTGGGTAAAAAGTCCGCTCGGCATCCTTGAGTCGTAAAAATTCCCCGGCCACTGAATAAACTTTCATCCCCTTTTTTCCGCACCACGTGTCTATTCTAAATATTACAAAATAATCGCTGAAAAATATTGCTACAATAATCTCGAATAATTGACACATGATTGAATAGAAACGAAAATTGTGTACTTAAAAGGATTTAAGATTGTGCTGAGAATTGAGCTTCTCCTTCAGATGAGATAAGAATTAAGTAAGCAACGTTGGCAGCAGTGGGACGAAATCATTACGAAGCGATAGCACTGTGTAGAGTTGTATGATATCTGCTCTGGTTACAAGCTCTAAACTATATATTCTACGTCTTGACATCTCCGACTAATTTATTAATCTCTCGCCCAGAGTCGATATTCCGTCTGTTGTATGTGGGCTTCTTCAAAGGTATTATATTAGATGTTAGAAGTTCAGAAAGCGGTGCTTGTACTGAGTAGGGCGAGCCTTGATAAGGTTTAGAAAAATCTTTTAACATATGACAGATCAATTTATAGAAATCTTAAGGAGGCTACATACAATGCTCCGTCATTTTTTCTCCTCCTGACCAACCCACAAATGATGTCAGTATGTCAGTGTCAGGGGAGTTGAGCTCGCCAGATCTCAAGTAGAACCTGTGATACATACATTTCTTCACTAGGATTACAAAATTCAATTGAAATGATCAAATGGAGATTGACAGTTGAGTAAGCATAGTTCTCCTAATTACTCATGACTCTAGAAACCCAACAGAGTTCATCAAACTAATTCACTCGATTTGTAAATTTAATTATTTGGAAATCTGGAATTATTGCAGTAAAAATGACATTTTGTATATGAGAAGTAAAATTGCACCTAAACTGTAATTATTCGCATAGTTTTGAGTATTTAGTGACACAGAAATAAATATGGGGCATTTTACGTTTTTTTTTTTTTTTTTGTATAAATTACTGTCTAATAGGACAATACTTATCCTACGTTTATAGACCAGATCGGATATTTTCCATTTTTGAATTGAGATATTTGACGTAAAATGTTAAATATTAATATTAATATTAAATCGCATAATCAGGGACTTCTGTATCTATCTTGATTTGGATTTCATTCAATTAAAGTGTTAACATGTGAAAATATATGTGTAGGTACTAAGTTAGTGTAATTGAAAATCAAATAGAGGAGATAAGGGGCGCGGGCAAATAATAGCGGCATCGCGTATCGGCTCGAATTTGTAGTCAGCGCGCAATCCGTCCTTTAGCCTTCGTGGGCTTAAAATAAACGTAACAACTCATTCGTTCGCGTTCTCTCATTCTTTTGTCCCCCTCGTACCTCACCCTGCTTCAGAAATTCTGAGTTGTTACCCCCTTGTGAATCCCGCCCACCCCTTATTCTTCTCTTTTTTGTCTCGATCATTCCACCGCTCTTTTACCTCTCACTCTTTCGCCTCTGCGATATGACGTTCAACTAGATACGATACAATTCGACATATGTGTGTCATGTCTGCCTGCGTATGCGACACCCACGTTGGATGTGCTTTGAAATTTCCGGAAATATAAAGAGCTCTTTACTTTGCTGATAAGGGGTTGGAGATCTCTCGTGGTATTGATTGCGACGAGGCGGTGCATTGTTATGTTTTCACTGAAATTTGATTAAGCGTGATACTTCTATAATGAGTGAAAAAGTTATCTATGAATTTAAAGTAGTTGACCGTTCTCTTCATTCAACTTTTTCAATTGTATAATTTTAACTTATTTTGTCAAAAGTTTGTCCATATATTAAGTTAACTTTATGCAGAAGATGTTATGACTGCAATAAACATGATAATGATATGTAACTGCCGTTTACAAAGTTTATAAACGTAAATACAAAAGTAAATTTCATTATGTACAAGTAAAAATAAAAATAATTTACCAAAAGTTTATATTTTCGTTTATAAATGTTCAAAATGACAATAAAAGCATTAATCAGTCAATTGTTTCAAAAGAAACAATCATAATTGACAACAAATTATGTAGAACTTTTCTTTTATAAATGTTGCAAACGGAAGTTGTACACGGAAAAAATATGTCCTGTAAAAATTGTAGAATTAGTCCAGGAGTTTTGGACGGGTACCAAAATATTGGAGTTCTTGAATGACTTTTAATAAAAGGTTTCAAACTTTTCAATATTAAATGCAAATGAGTCTTGGAAATTCTCTATAATAGTCCAGGAAAAATAGTTTTGTAATTACTGAAGAGCTGGGATTACAGAAAGTCCTGGACAGTCTGGGAAAATGATGCGCGTCGATGTGCGCAGTCGACCATCAGCTGGCAGAGTGAAATATGTATAAAGTTAATAAGTGTACTTATATAAAACTCACGAAATCTTAAAAATTAAAATATTAAAAATAATAAAATGATACAGTTATAATATAATATTTAAATAAAACATGTTAAAACAAATTAAATATCACTTGGGTCATTGTGACGTTTCTCACAAGCGGTGAAAATTTGGCTAGTTAGTATATAAAGACCATTTCGACCGGTATACTTAGCGTGCGATATTCTGCGTTAGAGAATTGCGTTGTGTGTAGTAGTGTTAGGTTAGGTATAGAATTAGGTTTGTGTGTATTAAATAAGTGACGAAAACGTTTCTCGTGTGTGTGATATGAACTTGGACACAAAAGACTACTAAGTCTGAAGTTAGCTTTGCTTTTTTTATTTTGTTTTAGAACCCTTCATATTTTCCTAGACTGTCCAGGACTTTATGTAGTTCTTTCTTGCACTTAGTATTGAAATATCTTGTAAATTTCATAGAAGGAGGGTTACAATTTTTACAACATTTTGGTACCCGTCCAAGATTCCCAGACTGAGTTCTACACTTTTTATAGGACATATTTTTTCCGTGTATGTAATGAACTTTTAATGAAAATTTTGACTTGTTAAACACTCAATGGAATTTCGCTCAGCGTATATACACTGTTTGAATCAGTGGTATACTCATAGCATAGAATCAGCGAAATTCCGCTGATTCAGATTTAGAGAACACTTCATGAAAATTTAAATGAGTCAGTACAATATTATACATATGTAATATGTATACGGAGCGTTGTTGACATGTTCCCAAAATTAAGAATAATAGACATTACGCCAGAAAGAAACTAAAAAGTGATAACTGGTGTTTGTGTTGAGATTAAATATGTCTCTGAACTTTATATCTCATTCATTGTTTGCATGCATGAAACTTTCTGTTATACTCTCTAAATTTGAAACTCTGGAATTTCACTTTTCAGGGACTTATTTTTATAATACATAATCATGTGCAGTCAGTAAAAATCAGTGAAAGATCACTGCAATTTCAGTGAAGAGAGTAAAGTTACGAATGAAATTTAAGAGAATGTGATCCCCTCGTATCAATAGCAAAGCTCCGTTCGCAACGGGCGAATCACTTAAATCATCCCTCCCTCATTACCATTTCAAATAGGCCGCGATTAACGAGAATTAATTACCTACCGGGCAATATCGGCCCACAACGTGCTACGCCGTAATTGATTCGTTATTACGGTCTTCATACAAAAATACAAAAAACTCTCGCAAAGCTTTTTCTACTGCTTTTCCAGCTCTTGATTAATTCAAGTACTTAAACTTCGACTTAAACCAATCTTCTAAGAAAGTGAAGGAGATTATTCACTGATATATAAAATGATATACCTTTTTTAAGGTAGTTTTATTTCAACCCAAAATGTGAAAAATCTCTCGTTAAATTAATCGTTTAATGTTGAAGATTAGTTTTAATGAATTTTTGAGTTCATCTCATGGAAACTAGAGCGTATTGTAAAAAGAAATATTTTGTACAGATCCTCTGTTTCCATAAAACAGACATGTTTTAACTAAACTGTGATCGAAGGGACAAAAGCGGACTAAACTAGCAAAATACTCGCTATCTGAAAGCTTTATATTGAGTTGGGGTGCTTTACGTAAATATCGCGAGTAGCAGCATCGGTGCCGTGTTGGCGGCGGATTGAGCTTAACGTAGAGAACATATATGTACGTATATGTAAACGGAGCAACTAGCATGCTCTCGTCCATTACGTGGCGTTGCAGTTGAATTAATTGCGCCGATGAATTGACGCATACGCATCGATACTATACTATCGATATATCGAGGTGCAGTTAATACGCGAATGCGCCCCGCTGCACTTCGATCGGCTTTGGATGTCGGCCGTAAAGGACTTATGTTACTTAACATAAGAGCAAAAATGTAGTTTTGCCAAGTTGACGTTTGCAATAATAAATATTGTTCGCTAAAACTAGGCGATTTACCTCCGTTTAATTCATACGGAAGTTGATTGCCTAGTTATAGCAAAAGATATTTATTATCGCGTAAATAAAGTTGAGGAAACTAAATTAGCGGAACAAAAGTTTTTTGCGACAAAAAAAAACCTGATGAACAAAATAATTTGTTTGGCCCAACAAAACAAGTTGTTGGGACAGCAAAATAATATTGTTTTAGCAATATGAATTTGCATTCCGCAGAGAAAATTTATTGCAACCCTTTTTGATCGCGTGCTTTAGCTCTTCAGTAGTTTTGAAGCTCGTAAAGCTTTAAGAACAATGTCGCTCTTCATTTGATGACCGTTACAAAGTATATAAATTTAGAGAACGTAAAACGCGAGTTTGTCGCGTGACTTCATATTGATTATGACAGCTATTATAAGGGTTATCAGAAAATATCACCCTTTTATTCTGAATTCAAATATTTTAAAACCATAATAAAGAAGTTCAATTTTTCACATCGGTCAATAAATACGCAAGAAGAAGAGCGGAAATGAGTTCAATTCCGATGATTTACTTTCTTTCTCCATTAACTTCAGAATTAATAAAATTACTACTTTACATAGTTTAAACAAAAATTCATACACACACTTATAAAATACCTATATACTTTGTGAAGTATATACGTATATACTTGGAAGTTTTTGAATTCCAAAAGTTGTTGCATTTTTCTGAATTTACGATTCGCGATGGGGGAATGAAATGGTGATAATTGTAATCGCGAAGAATTTTGCAGATGAGTTGCAAACGTTTCGTCGATAAGACGCCATTGCTCGTCGTACAATGCTCATACACTCAAGGATTTCGTTTTGCCTTCGTGCAGGAAATCGCAGAGTTGTTTCGACTCAACGTGTAATTCGAGAACTGGCGAGTGTGTTGAGTGCAATTTATGAAGGAGGAGGTGTGTGGCTTTGTCGTTTGTAATATATATTCCTATTGCGCGGCCAATGATCTCCTGAATGTAGTTCCAAAGAATAGTAAATTAAATAATGCAATTACAGCTTTCAAGTTTGACAAATGTTAAAATAAAGCTACTCTCTTGATCGATCGACGATGGAAGAGACACTATAAACTCTTTATCAGCAGCCGCTTTATGGTGCAAGTACATCGCAAAATCTCGCATAACGGTGCACATTGTCTTTCGGGCAATCAGAGCTTTGCGAGCTTTACAGCGTGCACGGGTGTAAACATGTGCTACTACCAGCTGCAACGTATGGTTCTTTTTGCACATGCATCATTCATGTGTGCGCTCGTTTCATTCGATTCAACTTGTGTGTTTATTTACTCGTAAGAAAGGTACGCCGCTTAATTATGCAAAGTCTTTCATCTTTCCATCGCTTAATTGCAGCGAACAAAGTTGATTCTCGCGTCAACGCTTCCTACCAGAATTAATTCACAGCGAATTCTAAATAAGACCTAATCATGCGTCATGATCAACGTTTTGGGGTTACTCGGAATGTGAAGCTAAATCTATTAAATGTCACTTTCTACAAATCTATATGTGAATCGGGTCATTAACTCAACTGTTGCTAGATTTTAATCCCTTTAAAAAAAAAAATAAAGTTAAAATAAAAAATAAAAATTACGAAGATCATGATGTATTGATATAACTGCCTACATAGGATTTTCTATATGAATTTTTGTAGAGAAATTTCTATAATCATTGTACATGAAAACTTTTAGGTGTACCTGAAATTGAAAATAATGCTTTATTTTTCTTTAAGAACAATATTTGTCTTGTAAGCACCTATAATAATTTATTCTTGTTGTGAATTGAAATTAATGGGGTATTTTTTTTTCTGTTTTAGCGTGGAGCGGGAGCGGCTTCGTGAACGGGATCGACAAGCCCGCGCGGCAATGTCGGTCCAGGCGGAGCAGGCGGCGTCTGGGGGTGTTCCTGACGCCCGACATGGCCATCATCATCATGGTCATCACAATCATGGTCACCATGCCGATCCGCTCGCCGCTACCGCCTCGCTTTTTCCTGCTCCTGTTAAGGTAAGCTTTCTCAAATATATATTTATCATCTTTTTTTCTATATTTATTATTTTTTTTTTTATTTATTTTTTTTATTTTTAGCCACATAACAACCTTTACAAGGTTAAATATCCATAAATACACTCATTCAAGTTTAAAGAGGCCTCAATATCCTACAATAGATAAACCTACAATAGCTAATAGATCGATGAACCAGAGCATTTAAGTAACTCTTAACTTTTGGTACTTTACTGCATTTTTTAATGCTCTCTCTTCGTCGTAACCGAAATTGCCCATTACTAAAGAGAAATGAGGGTCGATTAATTTTATGGAAACCCCTTAAGTTGGTCCTTTGATTGTGTGATCTTTGTAGGCGTAAAAGTGTAGGGAAACGATGTTGAGGGTTGTGTTGAAGGCCGGAAGTGTGAAAGTAGGGGCGAGGGGCGATAGCAGCTGTCCGTAGAGCATCGGAAACAACCCCATGGAGCTGGTTAGGTTGACGAGGAGATCCACCGGACTTCTCACGTTGCTCGTAAACCCTGTCATTTTCTATCTCTCTTCCTCTTCTTCTCTCTTTCTATATCTATATATATTATATATATATCTTTTTTTTCCTCTTTCCCCCAACACTTTTCAAGATTTATCGTTCACTCAAGATACAGTACCCTATCGATAGATAAAATCACTAGCAGTCTCGCGGTATTCGAAACGGAAGAGAATCGCCAAACGGTGTAAAACACCGCCGTAGGAAAGTGCATTCAAAATCAATGTTTACGAGTCGACGTATCTCCGAACGTGTTACGACACTAGTTTTGATAACACGTGTGGAAATGGCCTTTTTATTAAGAATTCTATTTCCACGCAGGAATACAGGCTGAGATGAAGAATCCGTTTCTTAAATGAGATATTGTTATTTTTAAATGACATAATAAATTAGAGTGGAATATCTGAATTTATATATAAGTGAAAAAAGTATTTTTTTTTTTAATGTAAATGTGGAAATTTACAAATAGCGTGGAATTAGAGTCTGTAACAATTAAACTAGAACCGCAGGTGTTGAATTCATAAAAGTCTTTTCAAAGGAAATGAAATCTGTCATAATTATCTTTCTATTTTTACGAAAGCTTTGAGTTTCTTTTTTATGTTGGCTTACATTTTTTAGAGTAATTTGCAATTTGAATAATCCACGTAGTAAACATGAATTGGATAATGATGTTAACTTTATAATATGTATAGGAATGTTTCAACAACAAGTGGTTGAGTTATTTAAACAGAACGAGAGGAGAGAAAAATTGAATTGTAATACAGATAATTAGTTAATGTAGTAATTTGCCTCATACATAATATTATTGCATAAATTGTCGCTATTTATATTTGATTATTACAATTGAATGAAGATTCGTTAATTTAGAGACAAAATATATTGTATAAGAGAGGTCAAAATTTATTCTATACAAATCTTTCTGGTTTTAGTTATTGAATTTTCGAAGGATATGTGGATATTCTCTCTTGGAAATTCCATCATTTCTCCGTCTCTGTAATCTTATTACGAGTCGGAATTACAATGACTATCTTATTTTCGAGACATAAGTTAGATCTTCCAAACTTCTCTCTTTCCCTCATTTTTCCCTTATTCTCGTATACATTTTCCTGAACCTTTTTCTGTTCAACTGCAGATGGAAAATCAGTTTGGTAAAAATAGTTATATCGAGACAAACCTTAAGAAAATCATTAAGAATTAATTATCGCAAATTCGTTTAGCAAATTTTTCTAAACTTCCTGTTCTTTTTGAACTTCCCCATTTTTTTCTCTAAATTGATGCTTTACTCTCTTTCCGGTGCTCACAGCTTTCCTCGCTCACTTTTCTTCTTCCGGTGAATGCAGTCGTACTTTTACTGAGTTTTGTATGTAAATGTGCGTAGATAATAGATAACATTTTTCAAATCATTAATAATAATAACTAAATTCCATAATATGTCCTAGAAATAAACTGGCTTCCAGAATGTTTTTAGTAACGGTTCACTACCTTCAACACAAAACCCAAAGGTAAAACGTATAAGGTCGTTGAAATCCTGAATTACATCTTGCAATGTTTTACACTTATTTCAAAAACCTTGTAACAGATTTAATGAACTTCCAAACTTAATTCCAGTTGTAATTAAAATGAGGGAAGTCCATCGTTTCTAAGTGCGTAAATCGCTCCAAGATTCGCAAATTCAAATACCCCTTTCAATGCATAATTCACAAAAAAGAGGTCAAGATTTACTCAGAGATTTGATCAATGTATTCAAAATTTTTTTTCGTCACCGGTGCTCAAGCGAAGCTCGCGAGGAAATTACGTAACTCGTTGCGATACTTTTTCATGAGTGACGTGTGAACTACCTAGATTCAGCTCAAGAAAAAAGAAGCAAATTCTCAAAAGAGTTTAGAGCTCAGAGCTTAATTCTCTTTAAATTTAAAATTTCTTAATAAAAGTTTTATCCGTTACTGAAAATGCTTGGAAATGAAAAATTTTCTTGGCTTAGAGCTCTCTCAAGCTTGAACCGATAAAACTCTAATAAATCAGAAAAAAAGATAATAAATACCTCCCTTTTCTAGTATTTTTGGCCTCCCGTTGATCCGTATCAAAAGGTTAATCCGCTGGTCGAACTAAGCGGAAAGCGAAGCCCGTAAAGCCGTAATTTGTAGGTCGTTTGTGCGTATTATATGTATATGCAATATACATACATGTATTTTTCTTACAGTTGCGTAATTCGTATCGTGTGCGCGAGCGCAAATGCGATATGCCATCTTTGCGACGTCATCTTATACGATAGAGTACCCGTTGCATCATATAAGCATTGCGCGTGTATTGGCTAGATTATATGTTAGATCGCCAGGTCTCTTCTGGAAGGCGTCTTCGAATCCGATCGAGCGTGTCTCTCCCAAGGTCCTTCGAGAACCCACAAGTTGCGATATCCAACTTTCTCGCCGAGACTAAATTATCCGCATTATCCAAGTTTATCGTCTATAATTACTCACAATTACTGCCGATTATCGAATTCAGTGACTAATCGCTCCAAGGCTCGCTTTACGTTAATTTCAAGTCGACCCGATGGTCGTCTTTGGCTCATTAACGAGATGGGACTTTCCGAACTTTATTAATAAGTAAATTGAAGAATTTTATTATAGATTCAACTGTCACATAAATTTTCCCTTTCAGCAAGGATGTGTCTCAAAAATTATAACAGTTTTTTTTTGCAGAGAGAGTGTTATGTGTCATAAACTGATAAAAGCGACATCATAATGTTTTTAACGCCTTTTAAAGTAGCATTTTGTGGAACTCGTAAATCTCAGTTGTCTGATAGAGCCCTACTGTATTGATTTACTTGTCCAGTAAAATTTGCCAAAAAGGTCAAAGTAATCCTCCATTTAGTTTCACCTCGCTTCGAGTTAATCTGTTGAGTAATTTCATTGTAACAAACTGAAAGGAACTGTTAATAAAAGCAGCGAGTTGCAAAGTCCCATCATCCAATGAATAAATCAATTAAACGAGCGGCAATGGGAGATTTATTGAATTTTTTCAACTCAATCATATTCCGCATTGATGTATGTCGATTTTCGTTTAATTATTATATATATCGCGTGGTTAATTAAAATAGCCGTCGGAAATATAATGAAAGTTTGATTCTGGGAATGAAATATAACATTTGTTTCGTGATAGTCAACAAACTTTCTTTATCAGGCACGGAGAATATCTTGAATCGCGTTATCGATAGACATGGAAACGTGTATGCAGTTGGCTGATTGCGATTCCTCGCGCGAGCTCGGATACGATTTAATCGCTCGTTACATCTGTGTTGAGTTTGCACCGAGCCCGCAATGTCAATTTAATTAAGAGTTGAAGCTGAGTGTTGTTTCTCGAGAGTACAAAATAAATATATCGCTTTCAATGTTACAAAAAGTGATGCAAGAAATATAAAGGTGATTAAAAATTAAACGTTCTCTTGTAGAGAAAATAAGACGCTTTAGAAGTCAAATTTTAGGACATATGTTTAATATTTATCACAATTGTACACTCAGAAAAAAGTTTGTTTGAATCAAACAAACGTATCATTGATATAGGGTCAATCAAAAAATATCTTTAAATTAA